>OMNW01034513.1:59416-79566 GCA_900303245.1 Selene dorsalis | reverse complement strand
CATGACGAAGCATCAACCTCGTCTGGTACTTTTATGTAATTATGTGTGTTAAGTGATTAATTAATACTTAAAATGTCCTTTAACTGCAGTTTCTGGTACCAAGGTGTCATTTCTGATTCTTTTCTCAGTGATACTAAAGTCTCAAAAGACAACGTTCATCCATTTTGTGGCCGCAATCACAAAGGTACATAAATGAGACGAGAGGGTGGTCCAGCAACAATGTAGGGGAACTCATTAGAGAGCTACTCATGTATGTAACAAAACTGCATATAAATAATGAAACTAAGTTCCAGCACCTCGCACATGAGGTTGTAATGAGCCTGTGGATGCTTCTAACAGATTACAGATTATTTCAGTCTTTTCAAGTGTTCAACGGTTTTATATTCACTCAGCTTGAGGGGACAGACTCACAGACGAAGGGTGGGATGACGTGTAAAAACTTTTTAAATCTGCTGCAAATTAAATCAAACAAGAGGCCTCTGCGAAATGTCAAAAAGCTAAATTCAGATTTCAGAATAAAACACATCATCTAAGGTTTACCTCTTTCTTTCACCTAGTCTTTTAGTTGTTCACAGATTTTCCCCTCAGCTGTACTACTATCATGCTGAAGGAGATACCTTGAAAACTGGATAACAGATTCCTCGTCCCTCGGCAGAACGAGTACATGTGTGTGTCTGGAGGCCGCAAGGACACTAACACAGCCGCCTCCTGCACAACAACAGCTTCAGCTCATCCCGGTTTGTTGCACACTGTTGTGAATGTCAGTCCAACCTCAGCAGCCTCTGGTAACTTTACAATTACATTTCGGGGACACGGGGACAAGTTAGTGCTTCATGGTCAGGCACAGTCCTGCCATTAGAGATAACCTGAAGAGAGCCGGCGCTTACTACAGCTGCTTAACAAGAGTGCCATCCTGTGGTTAAGGAAAACATCACTGATCAGGAGGTCGTCGTGCTGCAGGACTGAAGCTCACAGAGAAGTGTAGTCTCTGGCTGTGACTGAGCCAATCCTAAACAATCTCACGATATTTGGGCTGATAGTAATTCAAACACCCAGGGGGTCGTATTACTCTCACTTGAGCTTGTGCTGGTGAGAGTAACACAGTTTTTTTCTACGATGCAGTAGCGCCAATGCGGGATATTCTTGACTTTCTCAAGATGATGGTGATAAAAGTAAAAAAATATATAGTCTTATTCAAATATTTACTAATACTGGTGCCAAAAAGAGAGTGAATCACTGTCTGAGAGACTAAAGGAAGTGATGAGCCTGAGTCACTAAATTCCCCCGCAGAAAAAAATCATTCTGGATTAAGTGTTGTTCTTGCATTTTCAACTTATTTTAGTTGAAGTGGTTGTTTTTACATTTGTATTTCTACTAAGAAATAAATGATAATATTATTCCTGCTTTGGCTTGAACCAAACAAGCATGTTGTTTTATGCTCTGTGGCAGTGCTCAATGCAGTGAAACCGCTGCGTTTATGGTTTTGATAAAGACAAGACAAAAGATTTATATCGTGTTTTAAGCAAACACAGATCATAGATCAACTTTATTCTTACTTTGCGAGGAAGAAGGTGGAGTTCTCTCTGCTCCTGGTGAAGGTGACGGGGAGGAACCTCAGGGTCATGTTCATCTTTCGGGCGTTGGCTGCCAGCCTCTTCGCCTGGACGAGAGAACAGTAAAGTACAGTATTTCTGTGATAACAAACTAAATATCTTTGGATTTTCTTTGATGAAAAAACATTATTTGTTTGTTCTGAGGCTTCTGATAAGCGAGGGGGCCATTTTCACCATTTAAAGACATTTTACAGTTAATAGATTTGAATGAATAATGATCAAATTTTATATTAAGTGAAAAATATGAACAAACACGACATACAGTAGTATATTATGCATACAGTAGTGTCACATGGTATTAGTAGATGTGCAAATTGGCAGCTGACGTTGCCGAACTCCACGCACTCTCTCTACATTCACATTATTGTAGAAACAATACACAAAACATGACACCTTCCACTACAGTTGTCAATGTCTTGGCTGAAGTTGAACGTGATAAAAACATGAAATAATATATTTTAAAAAAATGTATTTCTTAACTATTCTCAGCAGCCTCATGCAGAGACAGCGGCATTAAAAGTGACTTCTTCTGCCAAAAAAAAAATCAGAAATCAATTCATATCGATGAGAAATCCAACTTTCCAGTGACCTGTGAACCTCCGCGTAGAGAGACGGAGCTGACACCAGCAGCGGCAGCTCAGACACAGCCGGTGTGAACACACACATGTGATTCTTCACAGCAGTTCAGCGACATCAGCCGCCACGCTCACACAACACAGGCAGTGTGTTCTTGGCCTAATAAAGCTCCCACGGCAGACAAAACAACTGTTCAGTGAAACAGGATGTAACCGAGAGCTGCTATTCCTGGCCTTGAGCAGATTTGCTGGGACCACAGACTGTTTGACATTTCAGTTCAATGGAAAAGTCAGTGGGAAAGACACCGTCTCTAGGAACAAATAGATCTAAATAACAGACATCTGTTCTGCATCAGCGCATCACCAGCTCTGTGAGTTTCGTTAACAATTAAAAACAAAATATGACCTGAACTTCTCCTTACTGCCCTCACCTAAATTTGAAGGGACAAGCTTTTCCTTTCTGGCGCTCGAATGGCTGCTTCATGACCTCAGATTGGAGAGTAGTGAGAAACAGTAAAAGAGATTTATTAAATGCTTCAGCTATGCTGCGCTAATAACACATTACTGCACTTGCTGAGATCTGGAAGATACCCACTTCATAAACTCGTCGTGTGCCAAAGCTTTTACCTCTCACTGAGAACGAGCTTCATTATTTTGAGTGATTTGTGGCGGCTAAAAAAGAACATGCATTACCCTGAGCGATCAAACGCAGCACTGTGTTGTGTGCTGAAGTGACGGTACAGGTGAAAGTTGGCCGGGCCGCTGGATGTTACATAAATGAGTGTCAGTGGTTTGGAGCAGCAGCAGTTAGCATTGCATAACTGCAGCCACGAATGATACAAGTGAAGCAACAACAGCACAAACAACATTTAGACGATGTTGGTTTCTGGTGAAGCTACATGTTAACTAGTATTGGTTTCATATTAGTTATGCAAATAGTCAATGACCAATCAGTCACATAAAGACTGCAAGCTGCAGCTATAAACCTCGTACATAGTCGTGTGAGGTGTGAGAGTATACTATAGTTCCTGCTGTCACAGTCTCTATAAAGTCTCTCATATGTTCCTTACAGATGCCACAGACTCCCACAGTCCAACATAATGCACCTGGTGGCTGTTTAAGCCACAAAGCCCCTACGGTCTACAGATGGAGGCACTGTCATCCTGCTGCTCCGTCCATCTCCATTTCTACCTCCTCCTCCGTTTCATCCTTTCATTTGTGAGTCTGACAGTGATTTTCTTCCAGCTGCTCGGGTGTTAAAATAAATCCAGGCCATTTCCAGTTTTAAGTCAAGTTCTTCATAACAAAACTATAATTAATCTCCACTTACATGGCAACACTATAGGCACACCTACAGAAAACAAATACAAATCCTTCACTAGTGTGTAAATATGATATAAACATATGAACGAAATATTAGGAACACCTCTCACTATAACCTGACACAGTTTCACTTGTAAAGTTGTAAAGTTGGTCTATATCATGTCATGTCACGTCATGTCATGTCGGCCTTTTTCTTCTCCAGATGAAAACACTTCAGTTTCTCAACAGCCCTTTAAATGTGACCCTGTATTAACTTTAGATTTAGCTGCTGAGACATTTCAGCACTCGGGAGAACAGCGTTGGCTGAACTGTCTGAACAGTTATGAAATGTAGGTCTTTTATAAAACTCACACAAGAACAACAGTGACACCCGCGCAGAGAGAACCATCTGTTTTGGGTTATTAAGTATCAAAACAATTGAAAACAGTTGGATACATGTGTTATTATTTGAATGAAATCAAATAACTTCTTCAGAAAACCTTACCTAATGGTGTCTGAATGGTGTGCATGTCTGTTCTTATTCAAGTGAACGGGAAAGTGGCCTCAGACATTAAGACCTCGCTGTTTTATATTATTTTTTAAACCCATTCATTTGAATTTCTCTTTGTTCTTTAATATAAAACTTGATTCTCAGTGTTGAGTTTTTATTGAATAGGATTTACAGACTGAAAAAAAACTAATAGCTTTGGATAAATGATGAAAAACTCAATACTGGTGACTATAAGTGTCAATTATAGGGATGATACTTTACTTTAAATTAAGACTTAATCTAAACCAAGGACGTACTTTTGCGGTGGTACGAGGAGTCCGGCTCAGCTTGTCCCTGGTGGCACCATCAGCAAATCTCCCCGTGTCCTCCAGGAATCTGTAGTCTACAGCCCAGATAAAGAACAAACAGCAAACACACATAACACCCTGAAATTAACACCTACTGCTGTAAAATGTGAGGGAACACACACACACACAGTTCAGAGTTAGTTCAAAATACCACTTCTCAGTTTTGACAGTGCAAGAATATTAGTTAAAATCAATATAAAGTTAAAATCACAGTGTCTACTATATACATTTTTCCTAAGATTACTCTCAGTGTTTGGGATTTTTTTAGTCGTGTGAAGCAGTGAAAAGATACTGACCACTGAGAAGCGCCATTTCATCAAAATGTGAGAGGGCCACGAAGGCGGTTTTATCTCGAACTCCGCTGCATCCAGAATCTTGCTTGTGTTTCTTCACACACACCAGGCTGGAAAACGCACACAGAGACGACGTTGGTTAAATGATAGAAATCACATTTTACTGAACCGACTGCTCACAACTTGGTAAACTATCTAATGTCTTTTATAAAGGGAGTAGTGCATGAGATAAGAGGTGGGTGAGGACCAGGAGGTTTTGTTTCAATTCAGGTCCTCAGAGTAAAACTTCGAGTGACTGAAATCCAAAACTGGAGATATCTGGAATTTCAATATCAATATCTCAGACTCTCTGGAAACGACACACAAAACATCACCTTTCAAACAAAAAAACAAAAAAATCACACTTTTGCTTTTTATATGTTTTGTAAACTGAAGATCTTTGAGAGTTTCAGATTTGATTTGGGCACATCAGCATCAACTGGTGAACATTACAGATGTGATCATTGGTCCAACCAAGACTGAATCTGTAGAAACTATGGTAACAGGCTGCTGGACGATGCTCAAAACATCAAGTCACAATAACAGAGAAGGGGTGACATCCCCTTGTGCCCTATAATAAATGATACATGTGGGTGAAATCGTCAGATGTGACCTTTAATATATCTCCTATTACTTCAAGGTGATGCTGTAAATGCTCCTGCATCCACAGAACTCAAGATCAGGCCATGAACCGTTGTCATTTAAAGTGGCGTGGTGGCATGTTGGCAGTGGATCAAAGCAAAGTTCAGGCAATAAAGACAAAAACACAAATGCAGTAAGTCGTTTATGAAAATCATATCGTTGCATGACAAGGTAGAAGAGATGTTTTTTAATTGGAAAAAGCAGAGGTATTCCTTTTGTTTTTTATTGGTAATATCAAACGCAGATGGAGGAGAGCTTTTTTGTTGCATGAAATTATATGATCTCATTGTAGAGATAAAGCAGAGGATCAGGGGGGAAATCTTGCTCACGAACACAACTCATCTCATTTGCATGATCTCACTGCAATTTTTACAATATAAACAAGTATTTATCTCTGCTCAAACAACAGCAGAGGAGGTTTTTGGCTTGTTTTCTTCTAGTTCTGGAAAGATCTGCCTGTAGTCATGCTCTAAACTACTAAATTATCCAAGGTCATGGAAAAGGAGGAACAAGTGCAAACCATTAGTGAGAATATGTCACTGGAGATGTCTGTGATTCCTGTGTTCACTGACTGAATTAGACAAAAACTGTCTGTACAGACAGGTCAAGAGTTTGGGGTACTTCAGTGTCTCTACGTGCTTTACTGACAGCGTCCAATACACACACTGTAGATTATTTTAAAGAGCACATTGGCCAAGTCCTTTCCTGCCCCTGCCCCATCCCTGTCTTGGCTCACATTACATAACTCGAGACCTTCAGAGAAGATTATTTGTAAAAACCTGGGAAAGATTAATTCAGCCAGATCGGAGCACAAAGTCTTGGGCAGTGTCTCTTTCTGTGATGTAATAAAAGTTTTCCAGAAGCTCATGTGCAAGAAATGACTTCAAGGGTTTAATTCAATCATACGGCAATGAAGACTCAGCCTACGTAGGCATAGGTACCATGTAGAAAGGAATATAATAATAATAATAATAATAATAATAATAATAATAACAATGATTAAAAATAATCAGCAACTAATTTAATCATTTATTTTTGGACTCTCAGAATTAAAGATTTTCTAGTTTACTTGAATTGACTTTGGACTTTAAACTGATCAGTACTCATGGAGCCCCAGTTTTCTTTATTTTTGAAAAACAATAATTATTAGTTTATCATTTGTATTAAAAAATAAAAAAAATCTCACCCGCAGGAGTGTGTAAGACAGGCTGGACATCTGTACTTTGCTTCCTCTGAGCCACACACACCACAACTGTTGAAAAAACACACAACATGACAACATGTTATAACCCAACATGTTACACAAGTTAGAAAAAGCACTAAGACCAACATTATACCAATAATGAGAAAAAGCTTAAAAACTTGTTTGTGCCAAGATTATAGTATTTATAAACTTGTTGAAGTTCTTGACTTGAGGTCCTGGTCCTTGTTGACATGATTACATCATATCATTTCTACAGATTCATCAGCTGCACATTTGTCCTGTGTCTCCTGTTCTATCACGTCCCAAAGATGATCTACTGGATCCACTGAAGTTCACTGAACTCTTTGCCAAACTGAGATGACTTTTGCTTTGTGACATGGAGCATTACCATGGGGGGAGGTAGCCTGTTTAGATGGTACACTCATGTTAAAAAAGGATGAACATGGTCTGCAATAACACTCACACATGGTGTGGCATTAAAACACTGGACTGGGTCTATGGATTCATGACTCGACCATCTGCTGCCTCGGCACAAACCCACATTCATAAAACCACACCACATGTTTCCACATGTGTCTTCAGATTGTCCAGTGTCAGTGACCCCCGTGTCCCCTGCAGCCTCAGACTTCTGTTCCTGGTCCTCACCTGGTAAAGGCCTGTTTGCCTCACGGTTTGATGCTATCTGAGTTACTTGAGCATTTCTTTCACCTCCAGCTGCACTGAATTAAAGATGCCGTGCTGCAAAATAAGTAGTTTAAGAAACACAACAACCGACTTCACATTTCTCCTTTTACTAGAGTTTAATGTGAACAGTAACCGGACTTCTTGACCTGTGTCTGATTGATTTCATTGATTACAGTGACCGTCTCTGGTTGACAGGGTGGGCATTAGCAGGAACGGTCAAGTGTTCCTAATAAAGTGACTATTCAAACACACAACATGGACTCACTGCAGACATGCAGCAATTATGACCAATCTTTATTCCTAAGTCAACACCGTCTGAAAGAGACGCCTCACAAAAACACGTTTCATTTAGTACAACTAGCAGAAAGTTTGGGAGTTACACAGGCGGCTAGCTGCTAAGTTGCTAACTCTGCAGCTAGCGCACCTGAACACGTTACGTTTACCACCGTTTTGTATTTCCGCTTCACAATAAAAAAAGATATCCGGTGTAAAGGCTACTCCTTACAAAGTTTTATTAACCCAGTCACGACCAAGCAAAAAGTGAAGCCCATGAGTGTGTACGTTAGCGGAGCTAGCATCTGTCCTAACGACTCCACAAACTACTCACCTCGCGAGGGAAATCTTTCTTTTCGTCCCCCTCGTGTCTTCCTCCTCTCCGCTGTTTTCCGCTCGGCTCTCCAGAGCTGACATTGTGTTTGTGGTTGGAAAAACGAGGGAGCACATTTACAGGTTTCACGTTGGCCGCCGCACGTTGGACACGAGAGGAGGCATCAAAACAAACGCTCTTCCGCCGTGGCCACCGGCTGCACGTGGGCACGAGTTCCGGTTGGGACCCTGCTCGGTGGCGCCTCCCGGTGTCGGTTCATCTGAACTGCAACGAGCTCGGCGTGAACTAGGAGGATGTTTCTGCTTTTCTTTATACATACAGTATAAACTGTTTTTTTTTTAAATGTACTTTTCAGCTATCCCCGTTGATGTCAATAAAAATTTGCGTATGAATATAAATTGATCAATCAATCAATCAATCAGGAGGCTCAACTTCGTGAAGAGAACTGATGTAGGACAAGATGAGACTAAGAGAAAAACGAAGAATGATTGATGATGAAACAGGAACACAAACATCTGAAAAAAAATGAAACTCACCAATGTAATTTCTCAGTCTTAAAAAGTGAAATTTTGTGGTAATTCACTTATTTTAAGAAATAATTTCCCCATTTATTTTTTTTTTTATATTTTTTTTTTCCCGTTACCGAGATCATCAAACAAAAACTGACTCACCTGATCACACTGAAACACAATAAACCTGTTACCACAGAGATACGCTGTATGATCCTTAGTAGTTACAGTGTACATCTATGGTCTCACAACAAAGACCAGGCCTGATGTGTAAAAATATTACTGTACAAATCAAAGACATGTTTATATAATTTGTAAAATATAGTCTTCCACCCTCTAAATGTAAAATGTAAAATACACATCTGTAGATCAGGAAAGTGAAATCTCATCCAAAAAAAAGGAAAGTACAGAACGAGTTGTGGATAAAATGCTCCATTTATTTGTTTGTCAACTTATTTATTATTTACACATTAGCATCCAACTTTATCCGCCACAGACTTTATATAATTACACTTTGTTCAAGGTATTATAACTTACGAATATGAAAAGACTGTGTTTTGTGTGTTTTCTGACTCTGGCCTACTGTAGCTGCCAGACCACTGACCCACCACTGAATGAACTGAATTAACAGTATGATAAACTTTAAGTCACAGGTGTGAACACACAAACGCACCTTTAGGACATAAATACTTCTTTAGACTGTTCTGGTTGACCAAATAGTTCTCTGAGAGTATAATTTACTGTGATACAGTGATGTGAGCAAAAAAACAAAACACAAAAAAAAGGATATAAATAAACATACAGTATGCTGTCAATATATACACAGGAAATGTAAAAACTCACTGATGACTCATTCTTTGTTGCAGCACCAATGATAGGTTTCCCCTGAAGAACCTACCACATAGAAGGAAAAGCTAGAAAAGTGTATCAAAAATGGTTCATAAATTAGAAATGACCATACCAACATAAGTACTTATACAACATAACAAATCTTGATGTAACCGGTACATACAACACAGAGGCAAAAATGACTAAGCTGACATTAGTAACTATTCTAGAAAGCAAATGAGCAGGTAGAGGTAGAGCAGCATCTGTCAAGATGAACAGGTCCGACTGGACAGAACCGAAGACAAAAATATCATGAAAACAATGTAAAATATAGCCTTTGTTTGGAAAATGAAGTATTTAAAGCAGTCACACATTATCCACATGCTATTGCACTCATATAAACCTTTAGTTCGACAGTGCTCCTATGTAGAGGCCTGTCACGCTCCTTCGCGTCTGGCCTCTGTGTAGGATGGTCTGGGTGTGTTTGGGGCGTGAGGGGTGAGGGGAACATCATGTGAGTGTTGGGGTTAGAGTAGGCTGCTGCTGCTTAGTGGGGCCCTACCCTGTGATCAGGGACTAACATGGGTCCATATACAGCCAACCGAAGCACCGTTTGACTGTAAATTAAAACATTAAAACATTTTACACATTTATTTGATAAATACTGGTATACACTGTTCTCCTTTGGCCGTCAGCCTGGATGTTCCACAGAGACCGAGTTCCTCCTCATAGGTCTGCCTTCAACTGAACACTGGGCATTTGCTACTCGCAAAGTCCCATTAACACTCTACAACAAACATAACAACAACAAAACTCCCATGGACACTCGCTCCAGCTTGGTATTCAAGCTTCTCTTTGGTAGGCAGCCATTTTTAAACAGTCTTGCATTTAAACAGTTGAAGTGAGTAGGTCACAGGACGGTGATGCTGGTGTCAGAGGAAGCAGACTGGACCGGTTTCTACATGCCGCTGACCGCTGGGCTGCGATGTGGGAAATTCCTGCATGTCTACAATAGGTAGCTGACGACTGTCCTGAGTATGGAAGAAGAAACGCGACTGGTGCCAGCTGCCATCTTGGATCTGATGGAAGAAGGATGAGGAAAGAGAAAAGATGAGTCAAGTGATTCATGTCCCAAATTTACAATATGTTGTAAAATATTATCAAATCTGTTTCCTCGGCAGAAAAACAACAGTATCAAAGAACTCTCTGAGAATCAGCTCTATCCAAATCTCTTCATTGTGTGACCTCCATAAAAGGTAACCAACACCTGGAGATGTGAGCGCGACCTGAAAATCCTGTCAGCCAAAACAAATGATTTGTTCATTCTTGTTTGTCCTTCTTTTGTTACCTTGCACTCATCTTGTAGCACATGTGGTTCAAGTAGTGTGTCCTTCTCAAACATCTGTCTGTTCCAGCCACGAAACCTAAGTGTGGTGTTTTCTTTGTGTACGGCTCCGGTGTACATCGGGACATAAGGTGAATCGTTCAGGCAGTGGAGTGTGATGCTCTGGCTGGCCTCAGTGCTTGATAAATGGAGAAATTTCATTTGGACTTTTCCCACACCATACACCATCTGTGGGAGAGAGAGCAAGAGGAGTCGTCATGGATCTGTCAATATAGTTATGGCATCATTGAGACTTTCAAATTATTTTGCATTTACTGGTCGTATACAAAGCAAATATTTGCGATGCATTAATCTAAACATTTAAAATACACACAGAAGCTTAGGACTTTAATCGATACCAGTGATGCTTTACTGCTGTTATATTATAAACCCAAAGATGTCGAAAGGCTCAAAAAATCATGTGTTTTATTTTAGCTTTATGAAGGTTAAAAGTTCAAACATCCCCTCTTTTTAACAGGCACTTTAGAGGTTTATAGCTGAATATTTTACCACTTCAGTGTTACCTTATTAGAGGCCAGTGGGTGTAAACAGGTCTGTCCACCTGCAGTAAAGTTGCAGAAAACCTCGAAGGCGTCAGAAGTACAGCCCAGATTTGGATCGACCCAGAACCAATCTGAAAGTCAACATTCACACAGAGGGAGAAAAGAACAGGGAGAACAAGATGAGTGGTTTTATAAAAAGGTTCATGCACGCTTCTCTACTGGCCAATAGTGTAAACTTATAGTCGTCATGTTGCCATTGCATCCTGTCAGCAACAGGTAAGACCAGTCTCACCATCTTTGAGCTTGTGTTGACAGTCCATCAGATCTTTACACACACGAGCTGGGTTCTCCCTCGTGCCCAGAGGCTTCTTGATGCTCTCGATCACACCGCTGAGGTAATGCAGAGTCTTCAGTATCTCTGTATTCTGGTCGGGCAGAGCCACTTCTGTGTTCTGGAAACTCTGGTCAAGAATGAATGCAACTATGTCAGACTTAAAAAAAAAATATATATATATATATTACAAGTCCCTTCACTGCAGTTACAACAAAGACCTTCGATGTCTGTTCAGCCATTCATCCAACAGTCCACCCATGCAGCCCTACATGCAGTACACTGAGAGCACTAAGTGTCTTACCTCTGTCCCGAGGGCAGCATTAGAGTCTGATAGACCGTAGACTGCCGAGTCATCATATATCTGCCTCTAGATTGAAAATCAGCATATTCAGTTTAATGAAAAACATAACAGCTCCAGTATCCCGTTCCTTATTAAACAAAAAGATTTTAATCCATAGACTTGATCGCTGGTTACAAAAATCGGGGACGTTTCATTACACGTCCAGTTTATAGAGAAAACTTTAATAGAATCGGAGTACACTTTAATACCAGCGAGAAGCAGTAAAATAAGTCTTCCATCAACAAACCATCACATTCCTGACTTCAGCAGGGGGGAAGAATAACACATTCCACTCAGTATAAACTCAGTTATCACATAATATGTATCAACAAAAAGGTATCTGACTGAGTTGTTATTCAGGGTTCGTTGAATTGTTCTAGCAGAACGACGCCATTCAGGTATAAAATAGCAAAAAGCTACACTTTATCCCGAAGTTAGGACAGATTAGACATACATGGGAGGTTTTTTTATCACGGCATCACTGTCGATGCTTCTGAACAAAATTACAAAGATCACTGAGCCAGAAGATTTTTTTTGGCACATCTATAGTTACACAAATAAGCAATACAGTTCGTTCCCTGGGTTAAGCAGACGCTGTCTTTCCTCTGCTGTCAGAGAAATGGAGACTTTTATCCTATTCTCTGAAAAGACACAGATCTTGGGTTACAGAGGAGATGTAACAGGATTATTCCCCAGTCAGGGGATGAAGACAGAACAGGATGAGGATGATGAGGTTTAATCAAATGTAAATTATATCTAAAAAATGAAGAACCCAATATCTGGACAGTTTTTCCTCTAAATTTATGGCCCAAATCCTCTGTCTTTTCAATTAATCTCAGAACAGGGCGCCTGTCTTTTTTAACATCCTGCCTGTGACAGACATGAGGCACTTACTGTTGGTCCTGGAGCACCAGGGGGTCCCTGCGGAGGGAAGAAAGAAAATGACGAAGTGAAAAATAATCCCATTGCAGTTGAGGTCAGTTCACTTTCCAGTCAATCATGTCAGTGTCAGTGGGACTGTGAGATGTATGAGTGTGCAACCTGAGGACTAGGAGACTTAGGACAGCTAATATAGGAATTGTTTTTTAAAGATATTAATAAAATACTAACACTAGTGCCAGCTTCCTGAGACTTTCAATACACTATTGTGACTAAAGAAGTTTAAAGCATTGAACAACAATTGTGTCCCTGCAGGTTCATCACTTTTTTTCAAGAATCTTTACAATTGGAAATATCACAGACTTCTGCTAAAGTTACAGATTGTGCGTCATTTTAAGATGAAATGTGATCATGGGGTTAACACTTACTCTGGGTCCTGGACTTCCCTGCGGACCTTGAGGCCCCTGAAAGACAATATTTATTAAAAATCATGATGTTGTAATTATATTTTGTCATTGTGTGAATACTCCTACAACAGCTTACGACATTACTCGCTGAAAGCTTTACAAACAATATGCTCCACACAATTCATGTGCAGCATCACAGTGAGCAGTATGGGAGAGAAGTCATCCTCTTCCTTTACCTCTCTCTGTGATGCTGAATTAAATAGCAGTGGGATTTGTACTGTATATCACACTGTGAATGGTCACCTACTGCCAACTCTGGCTCACCAAGGACCTGACACTGAACTTTATTTAGTCTTTTGGTGGGGTATCAGGTAGTTCATGAACAATAGTCCAAAAGTGGTCTCAGTCCTTTGGACCCCACTGTAAGTGAGAGTAAGCACATACCTGAAATCAGTGTTTAAGAAACAGGCTGAAAGAAGGGCCCATTGTGTACACTGTGTGTGTGGTGGTGAGGATTTAGGCTGAACTGAGAATCTTGCTACAGTTTACATTACAGACTGGGAGCAGGGATATACAAGTGAATTATGTGGATTGCACTGTGGTTTGCCACGCTAACATTTTGACAAGGCATTTCCTTTACAGTGTTTACATAAGAGGTTCTGTTAGTACTGTAAGGCCTCACAGCAAGCTCTCTGAGACAGGGAGAGACAGCTCTTTTCACTATGACTCAGCTATAACAATCTGCTGTCACTTTACGCAATTAACACAACTACCATGGAACCCCAGCCAGCAGTCATGTGTCCTTAAACACAGCATTCATCATTAGGTCTTTTGGGTCTATTTGGGTTTTTTTTTCCCGCTTTCAAAAACACTAAAAATCTGTTTCGGGGTGGCGTCACTTTAAAAGGCCAAGTAATGCTTTCTCAATGTGGAATTTGCAAGTCTGACACTTCAGTAAAGTGTAATCAGGATGTAATCACATGGTATATCAGTATGTCATCATATGTGCTGCTAATCATTAGCGTATCATCTTGACAGACTCTACGGTTTTTCTTTGTAAGTTTGAATCAGATCTTACCATTTCGCCACTGCTTCCTGTTGGACCTCTTGGCCCCTGTGAAGAAGAGTAACAACATGAAAGGTACAAAGTGTTCAATTCCATTAATTGGCACACGGCTGATTTCAATAAAACCAAATTTCTTCTACAGACATTTCCGCACAATTCTCAATCACAGACACAAACAAACAAACACAGAAACGTACAGGTTTCCCCATTGGGCCAATCATTCCTTCTGGGCCTACAGGTCCAGAGAATCCCTGAAATAAACCACAGGATTGAGAAAAAATGAGTCTCCCTTATTATATAGCACAACAGTGACACTGCTGAGAAGATGCCACAATATGTTCTGTACATATTCCTCAAAACGTCAGGTATCCTGGGTTAATCCCTTCCTACAGTTCGGTTTGATTACATGCAATTCTTTGATGGGCCTGTGGTGTGCCTGGCTCTCTCTTTATTAAACTTACCAGAGTGCCCATAGGGCCTTTAGGGCCAGGGAAGCCTCTAAATCCCAAATCACCATTCGGTCCCTGTTTGAAGAAAGAGGAGCTCCTGTCAGTTCAAGCACGTCATTATAAAGGGACAATAGGCTCTAAACTCTCGTATTCTGTTACACAGAATCAGTTCTGCTCAGTTTTCCAATGGTTGTTTCACTGCTGGTTAACTAATTGGTGTTTTACCTTTGGCCCTGGGAAGCCTTGCAAACCAACCATCCCCAGATCTCCAGATTCACCCTACAAGCAGAAAAGACATTCAAATCAAGTCTTACCTTTTACACAGTAACACAGGGGCATTATGCATATCACACAAACAATAAAGGACACACATATATATTTAAAGGATAAATACAATAAGTCTGTGTGGGGTTTTTTCATAGTATTTTATACCCACAGGGATGCTGTACATACACAAGACACACACATACACAAGAGTTGGTGGTTGAAACGTCTGTCCATTTAAAAAAAAAACTGGAACATGAGCACACAGACAGACACACAAGGCTTTATGTCTGGATATAAAGAAGTCGCAGTCCACACATCTTCCTAGACACAAACTGTGGAGTTAGGTGTCTGCACCCTGCTCTGTGTCTGAGTGCTGTCTGTCGTCCATGGTGGCAGACACTATGTTTGCATAGCCAGTCATCCACATCCTCTAGACAGCTCAACTTTCAGCCCCGCCACTTTGGCCAAGAAACTCTATTCACTGAAAAATGGAAAGGGATCTGACCCAGGGGCCTGAGTCTGCTCTCTGTTTCACCAGCATCAATGGAGATAACTGGTGGAGGGAGGGGAGGACGAGGGATTGAATATTGTTGTTTTTTTTTTTTCTTCTTTCTGAGGAGTTACATAAGTTAAGTGGAGCACCTCTTTTTCAGGTCTCTGGAGTGTGAGGATCTTACATAACTTGGCCTTACCGAGCGCAATGTTTCCATTCCTCGTCTCGCCCACATAATTTGTTACTCCACTCAGGGTGGAAAAGTGTCAGGAGCACACATTTTTAACCACACCACAGATTGGCTACCTAAACCCCTGAAGCTATATTTAGAGAGGGACTAAGGAATACGCTTATAAAACCAACTCATAACATGAATATTCCTGGGGATGGTATCAATTTTTGAAAGCATTGTCGTTAACAACAGGGTTATGAAAGCCCAACATTTACACATTAAAGAAACAAGTCTTACATAAAATATTCACATTAATGGAAGGATTTTTAACGCATTTGATCTGCCATGTATCTTGCTTTACAAACCTGCGGGGATAATCAGTGTTGATGTGAATAACTACATTCAATTCTTGATGTCTGTATACACTTACTGGTTGTCCTTTGGGTCCTGGGTCACCTTTCCTGCCCTGGTCACCTGTACCCCCCACAATGCCGGTCTTTCCCGAGGTGCCCCTGTCTCCCCGCAGGCCGGCCTCCCCCTGAACCAAGCAAGGTTAGGAATAAGAAATGTTAGTGTGCTGCTTGTAAACTGATAGTGCTGCTCCCTCACCAGATGTCTTTGTGATTTGTCCAGACAAACGGCAACAATTTAGAATAACCAAGATCGCTGTTGTTGTTTTTACCTTCTGACCAGGTGGTCCTCTTTCTCCAGGTAGTCCAAGAAGTCCGACCTCTCCTCTGGGGCCTGGACGTCCAGCAGCTCCCTCCAGTCCCGCTAAGCCTCTCTGACCCTACATACACACCAGAGTGTCAATAAATAGTCTTGTTAATAAAATTGTCAATGTCAAATAAAGAAGAATATGGTTATGGTTGGATTTGAAAAGTTTATTTACTGCGAAAAATATAAAAAATATTTTCAGACAACTCCAAATGTAAGAAGTGAAATAGATTGAGACAACAGAAGGAATGAAACTAGATTTAATCATACACTATGTGGATTGTAAACAAAGTTTGTATCCCTGAGGTTCCACGAATACGACATGGCAAAGGAGAATTTTTTTTTTTTTAAAGATGGACCCTGTATTGTTCAAATGAACATTTACACCTAGATTCTTCTTGTTCCTCCCTGTCTTTTCTGGTGCATTGTTATGCTTCTTGGTTTCCAGCTATTGCTCAAAGTCAGTCCATCAGCTGTATCCTTGAATGCACCAAAAAGGAACAACTTCCACCAGTCCTTTGTACTTTTCTTTTGTGTTTGCTTGACAATGAATGCCTGTGTATGCAGGGCATGGCTATGAAAAAATACTGCTTTTTCAGTTTCATTGTTTATTACAATAAATCCAAACACATTTGCATAGTCATAGCCCTAAAACCACAGCGCTCAAGTCTGCCAGCCTCTCCTGGTTATCAGATTTCTGGACACCATATTCCTAAAGTGTACCCATAAAAATAACTGCATGTCACTGAGTTGCTTTCTAACATTGCAAACCACAGTGGTTTCCTGCTCCTTCAGCAGTGTGGTGAGACAGAGGGGAGCGACTGATATTAGAATAACAGACCGAGTGCGTCGTTGCCACACATATGGCATCTGTTCCCCGATCACCATGAGGAGAGCGGATAAGTCAGGGACCAGGTTAGAATTACACCACTGTAGGTGCACTGGGTGGAGCACTAAACCTGCAGTGGCTGGAAAGCTCTTGCATAAGAAAAAGCCACTGTCTGTCATCATAATAAGATCACTCAGAGATTTAGACATTAACATAGAACACATTAATAAATCTATGATTTTTAGATAGACTTTAGACTTTTCCTTTCACAAATTGCAAATACATCCAACTGGCAATGTCAATAGGAATGAATGCACAATAGATAATGATGTAAACAATGAATAAGACGATAATTGACTATCATTATGGGAATGATGACCAACAAGGAGAATGATCTAATTATACAAAGGATTTTGTGTGATTTGAGGGCCATGAAGTCATGGGACTCATCGAGCAAGAAACCATCTTTCCAAATGTAGAACAGCAATTGCCAAAAATTACACCAACCAGTTCTTTTGAACAATAATATTATATAAATGAAAGCCAGAGAGAAATGACTTTGCTTTGTAACTCTTGGCAGAAGGAGATGAAGACGTTCATGGATGAAGCCTCAGATCACTCTGGCTGCACACTTACTTAAATAAACCCACTGTGTCACAACCAACAGACGCCAATCAAATCAAACAAGGCATCTAATGATTAGGCAATCTAAGCAGCATGTCACAGTCTTTCAAGCAATAGACACTAAAACAATAGTAACTGTTCAAGGAAAGTGTTGGGTACTTGGTTACATGCAATCAAATTTAAGTAGTGTGGATAGAAAGGGCTATGATGTAGTCTAAAAAACTGTGCTTCACCTCTGCTATTCAAACTGCTTGTTGTCTTCGATGGGTAAAACTGAACTTACTCCCAGCGCTCTATTTGCTGTATATTGAAACAGGCAGGTCAGCTGGCTGAAGACACTTGTCCATATTAACGGCTGTCTCCATCTTTAGCTCAAGAAATTGTATTTTTAATATTTTATTGTGATGTTTTCAATTAGTTTAAGTGTTAATTTAAACTTACACTGAAGGTTTCGATGATGATCATGACCATGATAATCTGGTCACTATATTCTACAGAATACCAGTATGCATAGACATTTTTGTGGAAACAAAGATCTGTACGGAGATGTCATCGATTACCTGACGTCCTTGTTTTCCCGGTAGTCCTGGTAAGCCAGTCAATCCTGGGGGACCATCCGGTCCTGGGTAACCCTCCATTCCCACAAGTCCTGGTAAACCCACTGGCCCCTGGAAATGACAGCACCACTCAGGCTCAATCTCAGCGCAGGGGGGAATTTATAGACTCACACACTGTATGTAGTGGCAACCAAATTGTTACCAAGTATTCTTGATTGTACTTGTGCTCTGATATTGAAATGATGTGACACTTACTTCAATGCCAGGAGCTCCAGTAAGACCCCTTGCTCCTTTCTTTCCTGCTGTGCCCTATAAATAAGGTGAAACGCATGAGAGACAACATGAGAGAAATAAAAAAAATATATATATGTAAGCATTCACAAAAACACACAAGGTGATAGGTCTCACTCTCCTCTCGTTGAGGAGATGAAATTTTAAAGACCATGTCTCATATGAGCCTTATGAAGCAAGTAGAAACTTCAAGTAGACAAAACAGAACATATCATCCTCCTTAATGACGCAAACTTATCTATATTGCATGTTTTTAAGTCTTGTCAGAAAGACAAAGAGGCTTCCAACAAAAATAGTTGAAAAATAGATAGAAAACTCTGTGTAAACTTTGAAACAACCCTTTTACTTCTAATACTTTCTCTCCTATTACAGTAAGTTATGTATGAACATTCCTAGAGAGATATCCCTCAAGGAATGTTTCACCAAAGCAGATAATTTGAAACAGGAATACAGCAGATCCTGAAAGTTTCCAGTGTTTCAAGGCACTGTTTTGTTATTGACGTTTCTAAACTGATGGGTTTATACATTGCACATGAAGGAACTGCTCAAAGTCGATGTAAGCTCAAGCCAAGATGAATAAATTAACTGAAATATTCCCATAGTATTTAGGCAGGTTATATAATCACTCTTGCATACACGCTTTCTCATATGGAAGAAAGTCAGTTGTATCTGGAAACCTGTGAATGCTTCACTATTCAAAAAGCTATGTGGAACATGATTAAGGAGGCTCACAGTTGTTTCACAGGGGAAATGGAAGTTATGTAATCAGAAGGTCTCTGACAAGGCTGAGGACTCGAAACAACCTGACAGCTATGAAAGCAAAACCTGTCACTCCAGGAGAGTCTGTTTTACCAAAAGATATCTGTTTCAAGGCCAATGGTGCATATTTTAAGATGAAAGACATTTAATGATCAAACAGCAGCAGCAAAGGATCTCTGATAAACACCAATAGAAAAATGGATGATTGAGAGGAGTATAATGCTTTTCAGCAGTTGCACCTTGAACCTCATTCTGTAGTTTAAAACATATTTCTAGGTACAAACACAGCACAACCAAACCAAACCTTGCTAACACTGGCACAGCAGTGTTAATAGATCAAGTTTTATCTGATACAAAAAGAACAACCTGGCAGTACAAACACTGTTTCTGAAACTGGCCATATTTGCAGCGAGCAGACAACATTCATCATAAGATTTATGAGTGACGGTGAAGGTGTAACCTTTGATTTTCTTATTGAAGTTACTCACCACAGGTCCTTTCTCTCCCTTTGGGCCTGGTTCTCCAGGAAAGCCTGGTGAGCCCTGAACAAAGCAAGAAAAAAAACAATGATACTAAGATGTTACATGAATCTACACACTTTATGACTGCCTTTAAAATGGTTCTGTTTGGGGCGTCTAGATGGTGATGAACAGGGATGAAAAGAATCAAACCCCATCCTACAGATGTTTACTATCTGTGCCAACCTCAGTGGGTATTTAACAGGCAGGACAAAAAGTATTTACATACTTTGCCTGAATACTGGTAAACCCCCAAGGAAAGGACAACTGTCAGTATGTGTTTCTGTCATTTCAAAAATGTCCAGTCTCGGTGGGGGGGATTCAGTGTTTCAGTGTTTTGTATTGTTTATGCTTGGAAAATAATAAAATGTCTTTACAAAAAAAAAAAAAAAAAAAAATTCCAGTTT
>OMNW01034513.1:29486-51185 GCA_900303245.1 Selene dorsalis | reverse complement strand
ACATGACTGAAGTCTCCTGACATCATTAAAAGTGCCTCAGGATGTTTAGTCTGTATCCTAGCAACGACTTCATGGAGAACTTCAGATGGATCTTCAGCAGTAGCCATTGGGTGGGATGTACAGTATTATTATGATTTGAAAAAATGTCTACTCTCTGAGTCTTCACCAACATCTCCAGCTCTTCATCACTCTTGTTGGGCAGAGAATTGATATTTCCCATGATGACTGACAGTACATCTCACAGTACTGATAGTACATCTCCACTTCCAAGCCTTCATCTTTGCACCAAAAGCAGGACAACCATGAAAAACACCTCTTCATCTCAGCTGGAACAGGAACAGGGAGGCATCCTCCAGACCTGCTCCATTTTCAGTGAAAGAAGTGAAGAATCTCCTCTCCCCACACAAGTATCCATCAGTCGTTGACAAAATACGACAAAAACACAACAAAAATAAAGCAATGGTTGAGTAAAAACTCGAGCTGCCAGACTTTGCTGCTCCCTGTTGAAGCACATGTTCTGGAAAACAACCACATCAATGCAAAAGTCAGATGAAAACAGACTTACTGGTTCCCCATGGGGTCCCCTCTCACCATTGCTGCCTGGAATACCTGTTTTACCCTGGAAATAATCACAGTCATGAGTTCAGTGAAGCCTCAGTCAGTCATTTGAGTAATTACAGAAAATAACCTGGCTTTCATTACAGTCATCTTCTTCACAACCAATGTATCCACAAACATGACTAACTCGTATATTTCAGCCTACTGATACAACACAACATAGACACTTTCTGATAAAACTTTGATGAAACACAGACTGGGTTTTCTACATTGTCATGCATTCTTTGTAGTTTGAACTTTGTGTTGCCAGATTTAACAGCAGTCTTCAATATGAAACAGTGTTTACCTCTAAGCCTGTAAGAGAAATATATCACGATGCAAAAGTTGGATAAGATGGCAGTGAATTAATCTAACGGTATCAGTTAATAATTTTCAGATAAATGGGTTTACATATCCTAATACTACAACCTAACTCATCATAGTGGACAGTATCTTTTGCTGTTATTATCTGAGTTGCTATGAGGCAGAATAAAAAAATGCAGAGTGAAGATGGATCACTTGAACAAAAGGAAAAATAAAAGACAAAAACATTAACATGTTAACAAGGCCACAGACAGTCATTTTTTACAGGATTTATGGAAACTACAATGTGATAGAGTAATATGGTATAGCAACCAAAATCACCAATGACTACATTACCAACAAAAATTCTTTCACCATTGAGCTAAATGGTTTTCTGGCATCAAGATAACATCATTTTAACACAACTACACAGTGATTTTTAAATCATAGATCACAGAAAAAGGTGAGGAATCAGACAGGGCAGACTCTGATATTGTTTAATGAAACACCAGATGGTGCTATGTCTCCAGAGGGGAGTGATGAAAGTGTTGCTGCTCTTAGCAGCTACAGATGTGAAATTTCTAGGGGATACATTTTTTGACAAAGCACTAATGCAGGTGATAGTGGGAAGGACAAGTAGATGACCTTCATTTAACAACAGCCAGCGACAATGAGACAAACCTACAGCTACTCTAAGCACTTACTTTTCACTCCACAAGAGGAGGTTAAAATACTCTGAACGATATTTAAAATTTGCTGCATAAAACGCGTGAGGGACAGGTCACAACTAGTGTGCATGAATGTGCTGTCTGTGTGTGGATGAATAGATAACTATATCTAAGAGTGGGGGGACAGGCCTGCACATGTCTGTGTGTATGTCTATGTCACTTATGAGTATTACAAATACTTCTGAAATGTGATGTTAAGCCAATACATGATCAGAGAAAGTAGAAAGCAGCTCATTTGTCAGCGGAAATTAACACAAGCCAAACAACTGCTGACACATGCAGGAAAGTAAGCTCTTTTCCAGCGTGGGCTCATCATCCGTTGTAAACTCTGCCATCAATGAATCAAACAAACTACACTAACAAACCATGGACATACAGTAATGTTAATTACTTGACATTTGACCATAAGACAGCCCACACATATCTGTGTTTGAAACTGGTTTTTGTTTGCCTGTTTCTGCCAAATCATTCTATCATCTAACAATTCAAAAGCATATCAAAACTACCATCTGTCACTCTCCTGATGGTAAAAACAGAACAACATTTTCCTGTGTTTGTGTGTGTGTATGTGTGCGTGTGTCACATTCTTTGCTCCTGGAAAAAGACAATTTCTCCTGGGGGCTTGGGTAAGTTGCATCCAAGGTGAAGCCTGACAAATAAAGCAGCTGGCTGATGTCATTGAATATTATCAACTTGATGTATTGGTCCTGGCACACACATTGGTGGATGAGTACCAAGAAATTCGAGAACAGATGTGTCAAAGATATAATTTAAGTAATGAGGAAACAGTCTTGTCATTGCATAATTTGTCCACTAGAGAGCGCTAACAAGTATATAATACAATTTACAAATCTCATCTAAACACAAACTTCAAGAACAGTCACTCACATAGAATACAAATAATTACTCTGATTTATTTCTTTATGACAAAGGCTGTACATGTAGCTTAGTGGATATTATGAGAATATGTGTTGCTATGAAAGATTTTTGTGCCATTATCTTTAACAAAAACGTTGCCTCACACAGAGGGGGAAATGAGTGACAGGAAAATACATGTGTACACATATTTTGATGAGTCCCAGCACTGGTGGGTGTTTTCTTTCAAACACGACTTCCTCTTGGGTGACTTTGTTGAACTCTTTCTCAAAAAGTGATAATTATATAGATTACAGGTGAAACGAGGATGTGGAAGTCTGTTGCATGCCTGTGTAGTTGTGAGGGTTCTTGATAAAGTGAGCAGTAAGCAGGTAAACATTACTTACAGGTTTTCCTGGAGGGCCTCTCTCTCCTGGACTTCCAGCCGTCCCCTAAAAGATAGAAATCAATATTTAAATCACTAACATACATTTTCAATCAAGTATATTGATTTTAAGAAAAGTATTGGTATTTTATTGATCTTCCATGTCAATGACTGGTCTGTGTATTCTGGGCTTCATAATGCCACGACTACTAAATGTTCTATATTTTATAATATGTTGTCTACTCAATATTCTTACCAATACTCAATTATATTATACGCATACATTTTAACTTCAAACTCTGTTACCAGTATATGCTCTTAGTCTGTCAATGTCTGCTTATACAACACTGTCACCATATCCTAAGATATGCCACATGCCACTCCACAACCCCCTTTTTTTGACAATTACATAAATGAAATCACATAAAAAAGCACTTCAGCTGGTGGTATGCGGTTCATCTGGCCAGAAGCATGTGAATGATTTAGCACAACAGACACTGTCTGAATGTCTATAAAATGTTATAGCTCTCGCATTAAATAGTTTTTAGGAGAAACATTTGTGGTTTCCAACTGCCTTGCCAATTTTTTTTATCACCTTTATGATAAACATACTGTGTGTGCTAAAAAACAAAGTGTAAAATATAAGTTTAAAAATATAAATTTAAATTACTGCTACTTGAGACTACTGTTACCACCTCAAAAATTTGGGATACTTGAGTTATACTTGCCTGTGAAAGACTGAAAATATAACCACATCAATCCTTTAATCATCTATTGTGAAAGTAAAAACTAGTGTGACAGCTTTTTTTTTTCCCCAAAGCGTCCCAATGAACAGATTATGATATATTGGGTCTGTGCTGTGTCCCGTACACCTTTGAAAAAGTGGAGATTGCCATTGTCTTTCTTAAATACTTCACTAGACTTATTAAAGGAAGACATCACAGACAAACGTGAAGCTGGATTAGGTTTCACTCAGCTCAGATAAATACAAAGTTTAGTTTCATCTTGCTTCCCTTCAGCAGATTTAGCTCAGTTTTCCTCACAACAAGCTGGCGGTACATAGTAACTGCGTAACTGCATTCGACTCTAACCTGATACAAAGGCAGGAAGACAAAGGGCTCACTCTGCAAATAAAAACTGATTAAAGGCCTAACAAGGTTTTACAGAGGCCTGAGGGCTGTACTGAATGCTCTAGTGATGTTTGAAAATTACATGTGCTAATATTTTTTCCATGACGTGATTAGGCTTCAAGAAGGATGAGCTTGTTAAGCTTGATGCTGCAGGATGATGCCGGATGATGCCTTTTTTAATGCCAATGATTGTTCTTGGCTTTGGATAAATGAGGGTAGATAAAAAGTTGCCTTCTTATTTCTTAAAGAGCCTGAAGCCTTCATCCAGAAATGTGTTTGACTCCTGAATAAATATCCTGAAATATTTATATATATTGCATCTAATTATTTTTAAAACTTTAGTGTTAAAATGGAGCCTCACAACTTTGTAGTGCATTTTCTACAAAGATTTGTTCTTTTCAAGTCTTGGTTTTACACAAAATAGAATAAACTGAAAGACAACTGTAAAGACATCAATTGAAAGAGTACTTACGATGAATCCTGGCTCTCCTTTTTGTCCAATGCCACCCCTTTCACCCTGCAAAGAAAAATGTATATAAGAAATGAGGTTTTCTGTCAGAGGGAGTAATGAAATAAACCATCATCATCTGTGACAAATAATTCAATAAAGTCTTTGTCCCCAAGTTAAGTAAATGACTCAGCACAAATATGCTGAGTAATATACACATTTCATGCAAAAGTACTCTAATTACCACATCATCACAGGCACATGGTACAAATGTTTACCTTGGTGCCCTCAGGGCCTGGTTCTCCCAGTGGGCCATCTGGGCCCTGGGGCCCCTGTGCAACAATAACAAGAGACACAACTTTGAACATCACACAGCAAATAGAATAAGCAGTAAAGGAATCAGTTAGTATCAAAGCATCAAACCCAAGTCCACATATGTGCCATTAACGCTGGAATAACATCAACAATTAAGTCATTATTTAGTATTTAGTATTCTTTGGCTACTTGGGAGGGCTTCCACCCCGACACCGCAGCCCATCACTCCCAGAAACATTCCAGGGGTTTCCCAGCATTGTAACACCACCACACAGGTAGGATGACAGATAAAGATCTGTAAATACAACCCAAGGCCCTCCCCTTTCTCTTCTGTCCACTCTTTCAGGACTTTTCCACTTTCAGTCTATCTGTCGTTTGCATCTCGTCTCCCCTCTTTTATATCTTTACCTTTGAAGACCCTATCTGCTCCTAGTCTGCCTGAGCCTCTGGCTCTCAGACTGCCATTCCTCTCAGGTCACTCAGCTCACTTTAAGCTTCCAGGCAGACAAACTCAGCTTTATCTTTCTTGTTCTTTCCTATAGTTCATCTCTCTCCAGCCACTGTAACATGCAACATGTATTGCCCACATTTCTTCCATAAATAAGCAAATTATAAACCATGTGTGTATACAGAATAAGCAGGTCCCAATTTTAACTCCAACAATTACTGAAATATGGATGTAACAGAGCATATTATGAGACAGCAGTTTTTTCCACAGGAACATTTCTGAGATAGATGAAGCAGAGCGAAGGAGCATTTCACTGTGAGTGACATTATGAGATGAATCAGATAAATAGATATAGAGGAGGCCATCCATGATGCAGAGGATGCACTACCTGTTTTTCTACACCAAGAGCTATTGTTAGAACTGGCGCATATGTGTGCTCAGTAAGACTCCAGCTCCAGGATATTTCTTATAGATCAGAATATAAAATGATAAGTAGTGTAATGTTCCATTTTTCTTCTTCATGCGAGGGGACTCTCTCTCTCTGACAATACAGTGTCTGACAAAGCATGCGTTTTGACATCTCATGCAAAACAGCTTTGTGAGAATGTAATTTTGGTTCGAACAATCGGCTTTTGGAATTTTTTGCCAGTACATGGGAGATTGCATGACCTGACCATGGAGACAGACTGTGTTACCTTACCAGAAATGCAACCACAAACTGACATGTATGTTTTACTGTAAATAGCACAGGCTGTGACATGTTAATTCCTACCATATGTTTTCCACACTAAAATGTTCATCTTTACATGAATCAGTGAATAGCAGATGAAAGGGAGAGATCTGTGGTTGAGTGATTACGTGTGGTAAGTGGTGTGGTAAAAGTCTGGTGTTACTCCATTTGCTTGTCTCTTGGCAGTTTTCTCATATTAGTTGAAATGGATGTACTTTCAACTTCAGGGTTTTAGCTATGACACTTATAGGCTGTATCTGACACTGGGATAAAGCACAAGCAAACAGCAGTTTAGGAAAGATGTAAAATGAATTAAAAGCAAAACTGAGAGTTAAAAAGTCCAACATGAAGAACTTTTAAGATGTGCTGCTGTTTGAAAGCAGATTGAAAGTAGATAATACACAAAATTTAACCATCACAAATAAAACCTGTATAAGATGCAGTCCGTATAAATCCAAAACAGTCATGCTTGTTGTAAATGCAAAACATTACCTAAGAAGATGATGGCTCATTTTAAATATTAATGCACTGGTGTCTTTTGGTGACTGTTCAGGAACACCATGTTGAACAGTGACTATCAATCAGTGCCAATACTATTATAATCTGATTTTCATTTGATTTTTTTTCCCTATAACTAATGATCAATCTGGTTTAGTAATATTTGTTTGTTTGTTTGGATGCATTTTTCATTTGCCAACATTTGAATTGCTCTACAATAAAAAACCTTTGCTGCTGAAGGAAATCCAGGTCATGATGCAGATTAATATTTTGAGAAACTCAATGAAATGTGCTTTTTTGGCCCTTTGTTTGCTCTGACCTGTTGCACTCCTCCATAAACAACACTATTTACCCCATTTGTGTGCTTTTATGTTGAAATTCTAGCCCTAAATGCATTTTTGCTTCCTCAGCCGAGGGTGTTATTCCCCTCATAGCCACAGGGTGTCTCACCAGCATCGCACAGTATCCATATGACATTATCTTAATAGCTTCCATCTTTCATGGGGCTTAAGAAACAGCTGTAAAAGCACCTATAAAGAAGCTTGAGCTAAGTAGAAGGACAAACACATGTCCCTTAATTTTTTTCACTGGTCTTGTTTAAGGGAATGCAACTATGATGCGAAACAGACAAAACAGGGTTTGGTAAGTGAAGTTTTCTCAGCCACTATCATCTTGAAATAAGCTCAAGTTCATAACATATACTGTAAGGGACCAGTACAACTAATGTCCCTGTAGTAAAGACAGCTCTTACCCTCCTGCCCTTTGCCCCAGCAATTCCTGGAGCACCCCTCTGTCCCTGTGGGCCCTGTGAGAAAGAACAAGACAGACTGAAGGTTGGGAAATTGCAGATGGGGAGTCAGGAGGGGTTCGCTGGTAGAGAGGTTTTCACAGTGTTTCTTTGACATGATGCAGTGAGACTCACTATAAAACACGGATACAATTTACACAATCCAAATAGGGGAAAAACCTCTGTATCCATCTTTTAACACAGATCAACACCAGTCAAATAAACCTAATGGATATACTACAAAGGCCTAAGTAGAACTACTGAACAATCATCTAGTTGAGACATACTGTTTACACAGGTCTAGACTAAATTGTGGGAAACAGGAAAACTGAGATATCAAGTCACCCTCTTAAATTTTATGTGTTTACAATAACCAGGAATATGTTCATCCAACTCAGTTTAAGAAGTTTCCAAGTTAATCTTATTATTTAAGCGTTTAGAATATCTAGCCAAGACAATGAGTAAGAAGATGAGAGTCAATGCATCCAGGAATCTCAGTCCATTAAATACTTATTTGTATGACTTAATCCAAATTAAGATAGAGCAAAGGAAAACTAAAATCTCAGCAAGAGAAGTAAACGGAAGAAAATGTATAAAAATGAGGTGATGTAGACAAAAGATGATTCTTTTTTCAATACATATAGTAAAACAAATACTGCAAATAATATGCAGTATGACACTTACAGGTGCGCCTTGCATGCCGATGTCCCCTGGATTTCCTGGCAATCCTGGATAACCCTGTTACCAAAACAAAACAGAGACTTTGACAAGAAACCATGCCACTGTTTAATGGCATCTGCTAAACGGGTAGCATGTTGTTAGTGGGAACATATACTCAAGTTTATATTCAATCTATAATGCTGCATTTTTGCTTTGGAATTTTAACTGTGAGTAGTTTGGAGCAACAGTGCAGCAGCAGAGCAAGACAGTGCAGTAAAAGGGAGTAAAATAGGACTGGTTTTGGGAGTCATGTTTCATATTAAGATGCGTTAGAATGTGCCCCAGATTCTCTGAAAAAAAAAGACAAATTATCTTTCTGTAATGATCTAATAAAGAATACCAGATTGACAAAGACATCTGTAAAGGCAAGAGTAGCCAGGAGTTTTCCACATTTACAAAGGAACGAAACATGAGACAATCATTGTAATTTTCAGTGAAGCAGCACAAAGCCTTCACATTCAGGCCCTACTCCCTGCTAATGTGGATACATAAAAAAATGGTTCACACAAAATCACTATAACTCCTCACCTAAGTCACAAAGTGCTCTCTCTCTCTCTGTCACACACACACACACACACACATACACATACACTAGCAGTGATTCAATCATGTAACTATTCAGCCAGCCACTAAATTAGTCATCCTCTCTTCCAGCCAGCCAGTCAGTCAGTCAGCCTTCTGGCCAGCCTGCCAGCCAGCTAGGTCAGGACTGAGGCCAAAGCCACAGACATGGAGTCAATCCAAGGCACCAGGACAGTGGCCAGCCTCTTTCTATGGACTCTTGCAGCGTTATAGCAGAGAGCGGAAACACTGCTGCACTGGACGGCAACATGTATTATTTTCTCCTGAGGATCAACACTGTCAAAATCATTTTCATGCAAACGCAATTTCCACTGTAGTGAGAGGGCTAATGTTTTCAAGTAACATGTTCTTAATCTGCAAATGTACAAACATTTATCAGACCCAACTTGGACTAACTGAACGGATTTAGGGAGGATGACAAAATACAATGAGTCACTTTTATGCAAACCTTTTCAGAACAACACGGTAGCAAGATCTTTTCACGCCCTCTGGAGTCCTTTACACTGAGCTAAAAACTGGGAGTGACTATATTTTAAACCTACAGAGACATCACAGGCAGAAAAATAACAAAACATTTTAGTGGCGAAATGTTTGGACGTGGATCCACAAACAGGAGCAAGGATTTCAGAAGCTTGGCCCTTGCAGGCCTTTTTTGTCAAATAGCCTTTATCCTCTGGCTAAGAGGTTTTAGGTCGGACCAAATGTTGAGTTTAAGATTATGTCAACCAGTCCAGACCAAGTGTCAAAGAAGAGTCACTGAAAAACTTGTTTTTATTCCCTATACTCAACATAACTCTGAAAAAATAATTTAACAGAGCTGAATTCTGCAAAGATAGGTATCTGCAGAAGTTACAACACTGAGGAGTCTGGCATTCTTTGGGCCTCTAGTGAGTTTGCTTTCATTTCCATGAACTAATCTGCCAAAAACATTACAGCCAAATTTTCTCAGTGTTAAAGTTTTATATTCATCATCTTTAGACATTAGTTTACTGAACAAAGTAACGCTGTTGGAGCATTGCTAATTCCTTGGAAAAGCTTTTTTCTATATATACACTGTGGGTCTGGGGTTGACCAACTCCAAGACAAGAAGCAGAGCTCTGCAGTACATCCTCAGTGACTGTACTTACCCTTGGCCCCTTCTCCCCAGCTGGACCTGTTGGACCCGCTGGTCCACGGTCACCCTGGGGAAAAACAGTAAGACAGAAAGAGAGAGAGAGTGGATCATGAAACCATGACCTCAACACAGAGAACCTTAACTCGGCCTCACACAGCTTCACATACACCTTCTCTAATAAAGAGCCATGAAACTGGAGAACGGCTTCTTAAATGCAGAAGGTTAGAGTGACAGCTGGTTGAGTGGAGTTTAAAGCAGGCAGGTTCTTTGAAACCCAGTTGGTGGCACACTGCACACTGTGTTAAAAGCAAAGGTAATTCCAGGTTAGCAGTAAATCCTCCCAGGTCTCCACTCTAACCCCTCTAACATTTGTGTCAGTGATGCTTTAATCCTTGAACCATGTAACTTTCATGACTGTACAAGTACTTTTTCCAGTTCTTGTTGCACTTCTCTTTAACTGTGAACAGAAGAGTTTAAAGATACTGTATTGGAAACTAAAGCCTTAATCAGAATTAAATGTAAATATATAACGTGAAAGGAATTTGTTGGCTGCCAGGATATGGTTGGTGTTGACAGATTGAATCAGGCGGAGGGCTTTGTGTAAGAGAAGGCACAAGACAAGCAAGAGTCTGACAAGCAGACGGCTTCCCATGACAAGAGCATGTCCTGACACACAGGGGCTTCTGAATAGGAAAGGAAGGGGAACAGGTTAACATAGGAGGAAGGAACAATGGAGTTGGGTGGCAAAAGTGGTGATTTTGTACATAATCATTATGAATAATAAACTTATAAAAAAAACTACAGAAAAATGTTACAAGCAGTGCTGCGGCATCCACATTCACGAATGCGGAGAAAGCCTCAGGGCCTCTACAGATTAGGGGTATTTTTACATGATTCATACTCATGTGGTGCTGTCCCCTTTTTATGAGTGTATATGCATTTGAAAGGGCAATGATGCAACACAAGTTGGCAAAGCACACATCTATTGATAAACAAATACTCATGAACCAATTTATTAAAAGATGACTATCAAAGTGCAAGTTTCTCTTTAACATAGTTTGATATTGCTGGTTTCTACAGTGGGCTGAGGGGCAGTAATGGTGACATGGCTTTGACAGTATTGTAACTGATGTGGATGTGAGAGTGTTGAGTGTTTATCTAAGCATGTGTTCTGGCCTTCTGGGGCCTCTAGCCACGGCTGCGTACTATAGCCCTAATTACAGGGGTCTACCACTGACAAGCAACCAGCTGATGCTGACTGACAGCCTAATGATAGAGAAACACACTCCTTACCTTTTCACCGGGAACTCCAATCACACCAGCTATCCCAATCAGGCCTACTGGACCCTGGAGAGGAGAGAGAGAAGCAGTGCTCAGCACAAACACGTCAGGAGAAAGTATGTCAGTGTGGAGACCTGATCTTCATTCATCTAAGAATTATTTTCCAACCTGTTATGACACCTGGAATGCAAAAGGTCAGAGATTACAATGTAATGCTTACGTAAGAAAAAAGGAGCTGCTGCTGACTTGAGGGGAAACCTGTAGGTTGACTTCTGAATTTTGGTCACTTTTAAGTTTAATTCCACTTTATAGTATGATTTATGACAATATGATAATTATCAATATTAAAGCCTGTAAAAAGAACACAGCTTTATATACTGACTTTCCTTTCTAAAAATGTGTTTGTGTTGCAAAAGAATGATTATATTTGAAGTTAAGAGCAAAATCGGTTCATGATTAAGTTCATAGTGGGACAGAGGAACAAAAGCAGATGTGACATCAGTATTTGAATTATTGCATGCTACTTTTGATCATAAATCTTTTTTTTCATAAGAATTATTCAATTAAAAACTAGCAAATAACTTTTTTTGAATTTGTGCAAATAAATTCTACTGCCTAGCAAAAAGCAACATCAGCATATTTCTTGGGCACAATAATGCTGATTGGGAATTATTCAGGACTACTAATACTAATTTCACAGCAAACAGTAACTCAATACGGATGGCCCCAAAAAGATACACATTCTCAGATCAGTAGTTATTTGGACCTGTGCCAGCCTCTCTACTGGACTATATGGAGAGAAAGACCAGAAGAAAATCTAAGGGGTTATATAGGTCAACATCCAACCAGAACGGGTAAGGGCATTCAGTCACAGTGTGTTTATTTGTGGAACAAAAAAAAATCTAAACGAAACTTTAGTCATAATAGTGACCAATTACACAGAAAGGACAAAAGAAAAAACATCACAGGCCATAATAAAGTCACCAGCCTTAATAAATACCAAGGCCATCAGGACACTGTAGGTTACAGGACATCTGAACTGAAGTTCAGTGTTATTGTAATAACTCCTATGGCTGCCCATTTGTAGACCAAAGTTATTCTTATGGGCCAACCACAGAAACCAGCGTGGTCAGACTGCGGCTGCCTCTGGGTCTAAGGGCCAATTTTTATTTCTGCATTTCTTCTTTGCAAAGTGATATATTTACATAGATCACATGTTACAAGATTCCACTTGACTGCTTCTTTCTTTCACTGCATAACCGCTGAGCATGTATCCTTGAAATTGATGTTGATCATTTTCAGTCTATGAAATAAGGGGAAGAGCAAGTTGAGACAGAAAAAAGGAAAGGAAGAGGAAGAGAAAGGAAGAGAATGACCTAACAAATTATCAAAAGAAATTAAACAGGCCGCTAATATAAATACAATGAGATATTATTACCCCCTAACTGAGCTAAAAAGGCTGACAGCCTTTAAGTGTTTTCCATGCATCATCACCTATTGGGCATTATCCTGTTGGATGCAAATAAAGCAGCTGAAAATGGATTAGTGATGGAGTGTCTGTGAGGGGATGTAGCCTGAAGGCACGGGAACAGGAGCTCTAAATTGACCTTAAATCCCTTAATTGGGACATGAAGTGGAAGTGGGACAATGAGGTACCCTGTATCATTTAACAGAAGGAAATGGTTTTAATGTGGTTTTCATGTGACATAGGAGCTTTTACAGTACTGCTCTGGAGAAGATCTGGTCTCTCAGTCACAGCCCTGGTTACAGAAGTATGGATATAACCATTAACTTGACAGTTAGGGAAGAAATACAGCCCTGACATGTGTCTGTTCCTTATTCATAAATATACATACAAGTTCACACTACACTGAGTTACTGAGGGTAAAATCAAAGCACAGAGTTTGACATGTGAAGTATATTTCAAAGTACACCTGTGGCTGCCTTTTGTAATTGAGGACTGATGAATGTTTTATTGGTTGTGGACTGCAGGGCGGACTTAGAAATAGAAGACAGCAGGCAATCTAAATTGGCTAAAATACACTGCACTGTAAAACGGTCCAGTAAAAACGTGTTTAACAGTTTATGGGAGGCCTTATGGTCATACAGGGGCACTCGGTGAAGACAGGTGGCCTAAAGTCTCCTAACATCACACCTGCATTGGCCCACAATAGTTTTTGTTAGTCTCTCTCACATCTAATTTATTTACAGTGATGTAATGCCACTCATTAGAGTCGCCATATGTTTTAGAGTATTTTTCTCTGCCTAGCCCCATGGCTTCAAAGGCCCATCTCCTCAGTAACTGCTTAATCTTTCTCATATGTGCACAGTGCAGAAACAAAGTTCAACATGGCCCGCTTGGTTGCCTCCACTATGCACAGAATGCAAATATTAACATTAAGGGGCCTCCAGGAAGGATGGACATACTTCGGATGCTCTAAGCAGTTGTATCCGTTTGAGGATTTTACAAAGGGGAAACAAGCTGAAGCTAACCCTAACCCTAACCCTAACCCTAACCCTAACCCGAACAAGATTTCGAGTTGGATATAGAGCATTAACTTAAGCATAAATAAGATATATTTAACGATATTTAACTGTCTGTCTGTGAAGGTGCTCAGTCATCCAGGTCATTGTAGTTATTAAAACAAAGGCAACTGGACTTGGTTTTGTCTCTTGAAGACATATCGCCTCTCATCCAGGCTTCTTCAGTTCATACATTTAATTGTAATTTTTGCACTTTATAGTTAAATTTAGAAATAATGTTCACACATACGGTATGCTGCGGGACAACTTGACGCACAAAGACCAGCATATTTTTGGATTAACGCTTTCCAATAAATTCTACTTTGACAACATGCACCCAAAGTATGATTCATTGGCAACAACAGACATCAAACACACTTTGGCAGGCTTTGAGCCATAAACAAATGTGCAGCCCAGATGAGGTCACTTCCATGGATCTCTGATTGGTGTTCCTTCTGCTCTCATGAAATTGGTTTTCTGCCAGTCCTAATGAAAACACTGTTTGGTTGTGGGACAGTATCCAAATTTCTCTTAACATTTAAAGTGGGTCAGGAAAACAGCAAGACACCAGAAGGTGCTCCTGTAAACTCCTCCAGTGTTGGCACACCAGGGGATTTCAGTCCCTTCATCGTGGAAGCAGTTCTCAATGAAATGTGATGTGTGCATTAATCTTAAAGCAAACCATTAACATTTAGGGAAACTAAAGCTTATAAAGGCAAAAGCAAGGGCACCACATTAACACTCACAGAGGCATTTAATGGAAAGGCTTTAATCAACAGCCTTCCTGCTGTAGAATAGTAATGTCATTAGCAACTTACTTGTGGTCCAATTTTTCCAACATTTCCCATGTCCCCTTTCTCTCCCTGCAAGTAGAAAACATCAAACAGTGGGGTGGTTAGCTTCCTGTAATTAAGGAGATCTATGTTACCATCTTGCCCTACTACCAACACAGATCTCTCAGGATATTAAGTTTAAAAAGGCCCACACACACACTCACTGAGCTGAGCCTGAATAATTTTGTGTTGCTGCTCACTGTGGTTTGCCAGATGATGGCCCTGTAAGAGATAATCTTCTCTCCTAATTAAGAGCAGCACAGCAAGTCTAGGCTTCCTATAAACACGGAGACAGTGGTGCACAGTGGTAAGCACTAGACCATAATTTACAATGATAAAATGTTGAAACACACTGATAGCCTGATCATGGTACTGTATTTGTGGTAGGCACAAAAGACATTTACAGCATGCTGTGGTTAAATGATCAAAACGGAAAGTATAAAGTACAAGACTGTTGCATTGTGTCCTAAAGACGGCTGTTCCTTTGTGGTAAAGTAGGTGTGGTTGATGATTCTCATTTCTTTGGAATCACAGGTCTCCATACACAGACAGGCTTTTTTTTTTTATTATTCTTAATGTCTAAACTTCTTCATGACAATTACAGACAAAATCTGGTCACTTTTGGTCCACAGTGCAATAATGACAGTACAGTTATGACAGCAGACTGACCTTTAAACCCTCAGGGCCAGGTTCACCTATGTAGCCTTTCCTTCCAGGTCTCCCCTGTAAGGCAAAGAGGAAGACAAATGTGTGCATGTAATAAATGATGACCAGAGGACAGTCAGGCTCATAATGTTGTTAATCACAACCAACTGATTCAAGATGGAACATCAAGGTGATCTGTATCACTCAGTCTTTGTGCAAGGTTTAGTGTGTGTGTGCTTTTGTATATACAGTGGTGTAAGAATCTAAGAGTTCTTACAGTGGGGCCCGCGCCGCCAGGTGGGCCAAGTGGTCCTTCCTCACCCTGCAGAACATGGCACAGTTTATCATACACTAATATCAGTAAACATGCATACAACACACAGCTAGTCCAACGGACAACCTAGCAGGCCTACCAAAAAATGTAAACAACACATGCATGCCTATTTCCACAACTTCAAACTCCAACATTAAAGACCTCAGCGACTCACCTGTCTGCCTCTCCTTCGAAAAATGTAAAAATGTTTTTGCTATGAAAACCCTTATATCGCTCTTCACTGATAAAAATGACAATTTTGCTGTTAACAGCTCATCCTGGACAGCCACAAGAGGAAATAAATACATTGAAAACATGTGATTTTAATATTTTTATCACATTAGAGCATAGAAATCAGTAGTAAGTTTAACTTCAGAATCAATTAATCAATTTAAAATTATTACTGAAGTATTTGTTACATTTCTTTCTCTGCTTTTTGTATCAAACTTTAAACAGCTTTGTTTCTGTATTCATATCTGACTGAAGTGTGATTTCATACCAAGAACGTGTTGCGCTGGGTCAATAGGGTCATTTTTAGCACAATAGAAATGTGTATGTGTTGTACACCTTCCAAAAGCTTCTGTTCATTTTTTCCAGGGCTGGAAAACTTTCAACCTTGTTTTTATAAGCACCCAATGGTGAATCATGACTTCACTCAGTGGAACATGCCCCGAGAGATATCACAGGGAAAAAAACTCCCACCCTAGTCAGAGGGCAACTGTAACCGTTTGACATATGATTTGATGCTGAAGAAGAATCAATGTGTTACTTTCTCTTGCTTCAGAGCAGCTAATGATCCAATGGAAATCCCTGGATGAAACATACTTTCCACTTTCCACTCTGTTAGTCAGTCAAGAGTGGAGCTGACATGATTAAATTGGGTGCACAATTGTCTCACCTGTATTCCTTTTGGCCCCTGCGGGCCTTGGGGTCCTCTGGCTCCCTGCATACCCTGAAACACAGCCAGATGTATGAATTCAACTGGATGAACTGAATGGGTGAATGCATGGCAAGAAAGAGAGTTTAAGTGGCACCTTTGGACCAGGTGGACCGTTGGGCCCAGGTATTCCAATGTCTCCAGGAAACCCCTTTAAAAACAGGAAGAGAAAGAGAGAGATTATTGTTATGTCACATGCTTTACTATGTTATACCATATGTAGCACATGACTAAATGGTTGAGCCTACATATCAAACCAGCTCTTTGCACATGTGTGCATTACAGGTGTGGTAGGATTATAGCACAGATTCACAATGGCAGGTATAAAGAGGGTCCGTTTGTGTGTAGATGTACTATAGCAACTACTATTTGCAAATCGTTGAAGGCAACACACGTAAATCAAACACACATAGGCCTTAGCTCCTTCTGGAGTGCATAGACACACTTATAGGAAACTGCTGTAAAGATGGTGATGGATTGTTACGAGGCTGAATACCTTCAGGCCTGCCTGCCAAGACACAATCTCTCATTTGAGAAAATACGCGTGCTAGCTGTGGCCTGAGTGACCTACAGTCATGTTGCATCCCTGAAAGCAACAGGTCTCCACGTATTTTGTAGCATCAACTATGACCTCTTTGACCAAAAGTGAAATATTTGACATCCAAAGCACAGACTTGCTGGAGGGAGATGCCCAACTAAGGAATGCATGGGATGAATTATTGAAATTTTCTTTGATGCAACACATGGACAAAATATAGTTTTTGGCCTCGTGAAACAACTTGACTGATACCTCAATTGCCCACTCTCATATTCTGTCAGTGAGGTATGAATAATTTCACTGTATGCCTGTATTCCCAGGAAAATTGTGTAAGTCTGCTTTCCTCATTAAGATAAGAAGAGGATCAAATCCAACCACTGATATCTCAACAGGAAGAAAAGTTGTTAATATTCCATTAGAGTAGCAGTGGACACGCTAACAGAAAAGTGAAGGTACAGCAAGATGAGGATGTTTCATGGCTGACTGTGTTTGTGTTCTGAGAAAACTTTGTAATAAAAAGAGGATATGTTGAATATGAAAACTCATGTATATGTATGTCCTACCTCTGGCCCTGGAGGCCCCGGTGGTCCTTGCACCCCCATCTCTCCAATTTTACCCTGTTATGAAAAAAGAAAGAAAAAGAACACAGGAAGACAAGATATTTTTCTCAGCTTCACTGTGTTTTCCTTTTCTCTGATTCCCCACATACAACACACGCCCACCTCTCTTCGATCACTTAGATCATGTGTTCTGGTTATATTTTTTTCTTCATGAAATTATCAGTTTGGACTTGATACAATTCCACTACAACTATCACGAGACAATTTTTGGCATTCCATACTTCATATCTATATTTTCTAGTTTCAGATGACTAAAAAAATAACTAAACATTCATCCCACTTCTTTTTTCCCTCATTTGAGCTCATTAACCTGCAAGTTCATGACAAAACTGATGTGTTGTGAACGTGTCTGAACAGGCTGCAGTTTACAAGCTGACACAAATAGAGTCCAGATCTCGTTGTGGTACACTGTGTTTACATGGCTTTGTCTATAAAAGCGGCACAGACACATACACACTCACACGAACATACCGATGGTCCTGGTTTCCCTCTTGGCCCAAGAGGACCAGGCAAACCAGCGGCACCCTGAAAGATACAGACATAACACTCTCAAAGTAGTCTTGCACACTGTGCGTGTTTTGCATCAATTCCCATGTACACCCATACATACATGAGGCAAGCATTATGTGATGACCTCATGTGATGAATGATTCACCATCTGCATTTATTCGAACACACACAATGCCCTTGGAATTTGTGTGAAAGTTTAGATTAGTGTTTTCCTGATTTAGCAAAGACCAATATTCCTTCACATATTCTGCCATTGTCCAATTATTTGTCACAGCAAGAGGTTAACTGAGATCCCGTCAACACATTTTAACAATTAAGAAAAACAAAAACATCCATTTATTTAAAAAAAAACTTCATAAAATGAAAAAACTAACTATTGTTTTGGAATAAAGTCAGACTTACTGATGTTTGCACGAAATCTAAGAAGTTCATTTAATATGCTGTTGTTATTAACAGTCCCGTAACACATAATGCTCACATGGTGTGTGTATGCTTTGTTTACATCTTGTGTGTATAACAGTAGACTTACCTTATCACCTTGGTACCCCGTCTCTCCTGGTTCACCCCTTTGTCCCACTTCACCCTAAATTTCACAGTATCACACAGAGATATAACACAACACTGCCCTGCCACAGTGATCACAAAACCATAGATCAAATATAGATAGGTACAAACCAGACAGTATATATTGCACAACACATTCACATTATGCAGCATCACATCAAATGTAAAGCAATCTGCTATAAAAAATAATTTTTCAATGTCATGAAAACAAATGGCCACACGGAGAACTATCAATAATCACAATATTGAATCCAAGTTTACACTGATCAGCCACAACAGTAAAACAAGTGACTGTTTTTCTTGTTGAGGCTGACTGGTGTTTATCTGTTGCCGTTCTACAAAAAATCATTCTGAATCATTGGTAATTTGATTTGAAATTTAATTTGTAGTGTCAGTCATTTGTTTTCATGTTGTGGCTGGTGGCTGTAAACAAAATCTTAAATGATCTGTTATTCTTATGTCCAATTGCAAACTGGAGTACTGACACATTACACACAGATACATTGCAATAATATAAATATTTAGATCACCTTATCACCTTTCAATCCAGGCAGGCCGGCTCGTCCTGCTGGGCCCTGCCAGGGACAGAAGAAAAAGGTGGGAGGAAAATTAGACGAGTGAGTGAGTTAAAGAGAAGAAAGGATTTGCAATATTAGTAATTTTGATGATGAATTAGTTTTGAATCAGGACTCTGCATATGAAATGAAGCCAAGGAGGAGGAGTTGATGAATGATAAGTTGACTTTGTGGCAAAAGCTTTGAAAGTTTTATCACACTTAACTATGCATGTATTCTTGCACTGGTTTTGTTTGAGGATACAAACAGTACATACAAATTGACAGCATTTGCAGTAGCCAATATCGAGCCTACCTGCGGTCCCACCAGACCAGGTAAACCTCGCAGTCCCTCAGGCCCTGGTTCCCCCTGGGGAGAGAAAAACGTACACAGTGGAATTCATGCTTCATAAATACACAAACACATTCCACCGTTTTCATTCGTTTTTGTCACAACAGAACTACAATTTGAGAACATTGCAGAAGTTTAGTGTGGGTCTAAACTCGGCCCAGTTCGCCACTGCCAGCCCTCAATATCCACTGTAATGACAGAGGCGAGGTGGGAATGGCCAGATGTGTGGCTGGCTGCACTGAAAAAATATCTTTTACAAGCACACAGGTTACAGGTTACTGCTGGCCACCAACTGAGTGGTTTTCACTGTGACTGTTGTAACACTGTCAGCAGCAGTGATCTTGTGGTAACATTGATGGACATGTATGTGTGTGTGTGTGTGTGTGCTGCCGTACACTTTTAGTGTAAGTAATCACATATATACACAGACATGCATATAAGTAGACAGTGGCAGCCTGTTGACTGATGTTTTTTTTGTTTTTGAGACAGTCAGTAGGCCTACAGGAGAAGGGAGTCAGGTTGAAAAGTCAGAATTTATTCCAAGACAAGCAGGGACAAAGACAGTGTTTGCCTCATGTTAAAATAGTGAATATAAATGAATACATTTATAATCAGGAACTTTGAACCTCTTATCTCACCTCTCAGGAAAATGGAAACTCAACACCAGTTTCTACTGATCTTCTGTCTTCAACACAATTAAATCAATGGGATATTCAACAGAGAGAATGTGGCATAATATATCATCAGGCTTAAACTAGGTTTCCATCTGGACCCTGTAAGGCCAGTGATTCATGCTGTAGCTCCTCTGTGGTACTGCAGTGAGACAGGCAATTATCATGTGTGCTCCATCAGAAGAAGCTTTCAGCAGAGAACACATGAAAAACGACATGAAAGGAGGAGAGAAAAACTTTAACCCAAAACTCTGGTGTTCACCAGCATGAGTGACGTGATCTGGCACATCAACATCCCACACAGAGCTTTTGTTCTAACTGCTGCCAAGATGAAGCCTGACTTCCAGGTGGTTAGAAAACATCCTCAACCATCATCTCCACAGCTCGTTAAAGCCATTTAAGATTTAACAAAAACCATATTGTTGCATTGTGAACATCTTATTTCAACACAATCACTGTGGCTTCATAAACTTTACCACTATATACTTGAAAGGCAACATGCCAGTTGGGAAAGTACATGAAACTGTACATGCAGAACTATACACACATGAGAAAATGATCAAAAACTGGTTGAAGCTTCTAGTGGTAAAACAGTAAAACACACATATACTATCAAACTCTAACCCTTGTCTCCTCACCTTCTTGCTTTTTGTTCAGGCTGTGAAAAAGTGTCTGGCTGCATCACATTTTGTTCAGTCACACACTGGCAAAGACATCAAGTGCATACCAGAACGAACACTTGCTGCTCTGTTTCTGTTCTCTTTCTGATTACTTAACTAAAGGTCTAACTTTGTGTAATTGCCTTTCAATAAGTGAGTAGGCACGACTAAAGCCACAAGGGTGTGACTGACACTGGCGAAGTGAAAATGAGTTTTAGATGTCAAATTAAAGTTCTTTGTTGGATCATCTGTCAAAATCAGTCATCTGAAAAATTGACTGAATATGAATTACATCAAAGACTGGATTAAAGAGGTGTCACTATTTTGGCTCTCTTGTGTGATTACTCAAAAGTGCTTAGTGGCAATGATTTGTTGTTATTAAGACAAGTAACCACTACATCAACTTTAATTATTATTAATTATGATCACTTTTGGGGATGGGTTGGGTAACTATTGTATAAAAATATGCATAATTTTGTAGTTTGTGAGAAACTGTAAGTAATACATACATGTAAACTGCAATATAAACACATTTTCAACTAAAGCTAAAAGGTCAGATCTCCTTTTAGCTTTAGTTAAAGATTTGTTTGCTTTTGGGCATATCCATAAGTGATTTTTGCACTAGATGCAAATCATGAACATATCATTGGTTTTATTAATTTATTAATGTAGACATGTAGTCCGTGAGCTGGCACAGGTGGCAGCAGCAATACTGATTAACAGTGTAGAGGCATGGTAGGCATGACTGCATGGGCAGCAGCGATCCATTACTACATAACCATCCCCCCATAAGACAGGGATGCTCTCTCCAGCAGAAGTGATTTTATGCTTTAGGTACAAACAAGAGGCAGAAACTACATCAGACACTGCACCTTTGGCACCTTGCAGTGGCAAGTAAACCCACCAAGTCCAAAGGCACTTTGTGGCATTAAGACCTGGTAGCATTGGCTGCTGTCAGACATGCACATTTGTGTCAATTTGTGATTGTTTTACATTTACAACAATTGTGATTATAACCTTATTTAAATAAAAACTAAAATCTGAAAGATTAGGTCTGTAT
>OMNW01034513.1:10145-29466 GCA_900303245.1 Selene dorsalis | reverse complement strand
CAAGAGGCAGAAACTACATCAGACACTGCACCTTTGGCACCTTGCAGTGGCAAGTAAACCCACCAAGTCCAAAGGCACTTTGTGGCATAAAGACCTGGTAGCATTGGCTGCTGTCAGACATGCACATTTGTGTCACGGCCCAACTTCAATTAATCTGGGGTGACAATAATTTTGTTTTGAAAAGTGACAGATTACATAGGTGGGGCCTGTTAGTCTGCAACTCTGACACAGGACACTGACTGAGACCTAAAATGTTCAAAAACTTGAATAGGGTTTACTTTGTAGATGGTACTCTTTACATTTTATTGTTTTACATTTACAACAACTGTGATTATAACCTTATTTAAATAAAAACTAAAATCTGAAAGATTAGGTCTGTATGTTTCATGTCTGACTGGGTCAGTAGTAAACCTGACTTACAGCCAGTAGCTGAGGTGAAGGTTAAGGAAACTCCATCTATCCAGATGTGTCACACCAGGTGACCCTTCAAACACCCCAATAAATCCCCGGGCTGTAAGGACAGCAAACCAGTGAAAATGAGGCTTGAAATCATGACACAGGATACATGCCATATGTAGAATTGTATCCGTTTTGTCAATATGAGGCCTCTCAGACTATTTAACAGTTGTATATTCCACAATGAAAATACATTTTTAGGTCTGTACGTACTGAACATTTTTTTTTTTTTCTCAGTGCAATATGAGACAGGGTCCCCCAAGTGGTCATGCAGGTAATATTTAAGGCCAGTGAGTGATTTTTTTTTCCAAACTCCACAAACTGTAGGTTTACTAAAACTGACAAAACAATGTGCCTACTACTAGTACTACTTCTGGCTGACTATGTGAAAATACACATCACATCACATCAACCAGTGACCAGTCATGGAGGGCATAGCAAAACATGCTACTGATCATCCAAACCCCAGTCTAACCATTAGAGATACACAAGTTAACAGGCAGACAGACAGACAACCCTGAAAACAAGTATAGACTGTTTGAGCCAAATGAATCTCAGATAGATACTCATTCATTCGGCATGGGAAATATAACATTAATAAAAATGATCACACTGCATAAACTGATACTCACCCTTAGACCAGGAAAGCCACCAATGCCAGCCCCACCAACAGGCCCCTGTGAAACATCACAGCAACATCCTAAGTACACAGGACAGGACACTTACAGTATTGCACATTCCTCATTTCCAAGGCTACATTGGAAATACTGTAAGTGAAACTATGTTTTCATGTGCCAACCTCCTAAATGACACAGACTCTTACATTTATTTCTGAAACACAAATGTTTGTTCATAAAGGCAACTTAGTAATTTGCCAAACTGCCCTCTGAAGAAAACTCTAAAATACTCAGTAATGTCAGATAAATCTGTGTGAACAACAGAAAGACAGAACAGTGAAATAGCTAGTATAGGAGAAGACAAAAAGAGGAAAATTGAAAACACACATGGAGGAGGACAACAGTTCTCACCTCATTGCCATCAGGACCAGGAGGTCCTCTTTCTCCTGCATCTCCAACAATACCCTGAGGGACGAATATATCTGCATTCAATCTAAGAAACTCAGGACAACCACTCCTAGACACAGTCTCAACTTGATGTATATGACACCTCTATAGAGGTGAATGAGCAATAGTTCATTTTGCTCTTTATTGTGTGTCTCGTTGCTTCATCTACACTTTTACTGCTATGCGCAGCATCTAATTTTATAATTCACATATGCAGTAGCATGCAAGACGCCACTTCCTTAAGTTGTTGATCAAGATCAAATTTGCATTGACATCGTGTGAAAATAATGCTTCTTTAATAAAGCAAGATTAGTGAGTGTATTGGTGAGCTTGTGGACTGGCTTACAGCAGCCTTTGGGCCACAGTCTTTGATCCAGTTAGCCAGACATCGCTCAGTGTTCCAGAAAAACCCCTTCGGATAAAACAGACACTGGGCGGCCTGCCCATTTGGCAACCTCAACACAGAGAAGCTAGGGCTTGTTTTTAGAACATTAACTTTTCACAGTGTGAGGGCCCAACCTAGACATTCCATCTGTCTCTATCTTTATCTAAGTGTAATTTTTTTCAGTGCCACCCTGGAACAAATTTGGCATTGTAGAACATACATGGTATTGTTTAACTGTTTAACCATTGACCCTCGGGGCTGTGTTGCTTTAACACATTCACAACAGATGCCAAATACAAATAATCCCCCTTTGACATCTTTTCATCATTTTATACAATCTCCCTGACAATAATGTAGATAATCTTGCCTCCAGATGACTCCCATTGTTGTTGATATATGTCAAAGGTAGTCAGTTTGTTTTAAGAAGCAACTGCAAAATATAGCAGAAATCACAAGAGAGTCATTATTACGTGTCTTCCTTTGGGGCCAGGATTTCCAACAGGACCAGGAAGGCCCTAAACAATGAAAAACATAACATGGTGGTAAATGTCAAGTTAACATCCACATGAATAACAGGACCCATGCCCAGCAAAACATTACACTACTTCCACCACCTTCTCTTCTTCCCATAGTGAATCCTTGTGCAATCTCCTACCTGGACTAAATGACACTCTTCTATGGGATGGCATGACATGGGCCAGCCTTTACACAACAAAAGTTTTCCCTCATTGGACCACTTTTGGTAGGTACTGACCACTGCCTACCACGTACACATCACAAGTTCAATTGTTTTTGAGATGATCCAGTCTGATCATTGTCAAAGTCTCTCAGATCTTTGCACTTGCCAATTTTTTCTGCTTCCAACACCTCGCCTTTTAAAAACTAACCATTGACAGGTGTTATAGTAAGCATGTTATTCACTTCACCTGTCAGTGGTTTTAATGTTGTGGCTGATCGGTGTAATACATGACATACTACAAAAGAACTGACAGCAAAACTGTGCAAAGTGCTAAAACAAAGAGTCTCATGGAAGTTGGTGCCGATCAATCTCAGTCAGTGATGTAACTATGAGACGATGAAAGAAAACTAAGGGAGAAGACAAATGGTAGAGGATTTATCAGAGATAGAATAGAACTTGTAATGAAAAATGCATCTAGGGTGGCTACAGTCCTCACTGCAGCTGGCCCCAGATCGAACCCTGCATCAGGCAGCCTTTTGCTGCATGTCATTCCCACTCTCTCTGCCTCCCCCTTTCCTGTCTCTCTCTACCATATTATCAAATAAAGGCAAAAAGCCCAAAAACGTCCTTCAAAAAGAAAAATGCATCTAGGGACACAGATTAATCGTGATAAAAAAATACACAAACATCACTCACTTTCTCCCCCTCCAGTCCTGGTGGCCCAGCAACACCAGGAGGCCCAATGAAACCCTGGAAATTTAAATATATACAAATGATCAATATATAACATCACAACATCACCTGAATATTACCACAAATCCACATTTTTATGCTCGACTCTTTTACACTGTGGAGTGCATTAATCGAACACATGAAAGTCACTGCAGATTCTTATGAGTCTTAAATATTTACTGATGTGCCAAATAACGCAATTAAAGGATCATCATACTTTAAATTGGTTAACATACATCCAACATGTAGCTGTCATATCCAACATAATAATCAGATGAGAAGACGTTTCTGCCTTTTTTTCTAAATATAACCCAGTTGCGTGCAGATGCTGCCTGCCTGGACACAATTGTGTTGCTTTTATAAGCATTACATAGGCAAATATTTCTGTTTGTATAGGAAGCGGTTGGTTTGTATGAGTCACTTGTGCAACCCAGTCCCACCCTCTCTCATGTTCCCTCTCTCTCACACTCCTTTCTTATCAGTGCACTGTCTTGGTGACTCTATTTCACAGTGCCTGCCTCAGTCTGACACAGTAATCCCAACTATCCTCTTTCTAAGAGCTGCAGTACTCCACTAAGTCCCTTCTCTCACTAACTCATTTGACCTCATTCCTCACTCCTCCTCTTTGCTTTCATACTTTCATATTCCCATCTGTTTGTATTCCGTCCTCTTCTCTTTCCTCTGTTCTGCTGATCTGTGGGTATTACTACTGGTTGAGGAATGAGCTATAGTAAAAAGAACCAGTTAGCTTTCATTGTGACAACTCAGAGCCTGGACCAGCCCCCACAAGCATTCTCACATCAGGCAGTGTGTCCCATCAGACAGTGAGTTAGACATTCAACTTAAATCCTGAGCCGTCTCTCTTGAGCAGGACTGAGAGTCTGACACTGTCTTAATCCTTTCAGGAAACAAAGTGTTCAATCCATTGCTGCTGATGAGAAGAAGGCAGAATGCAAGCAGAGAGCTGCTGGTACTTACACGCACACCTTTAGGCCCTGGGTTACCTTCTGGCCCAGCTGAGCCCTGCAACAAAGCAAAGATGTGGGTGAGGAGGGCCTTGTGTCACAGGACACAAAACATGAACCTAAAGACATCAAACTTTGATTGGTCTCATATGATACAGAGCAGAGTGACAAAGAGCTAAGAAAGAAGAAGAAGAAAACACATTTTATACTTCAAAGTCCAAAAGCTGCATATATGAAATAACATTGGGAAACCAAAGTCATTCATTTATGCATTTAAATGTGGATTGAGTTTCACTGTGCACATTTGGAAGACACATTGTATATCATGCAGTTATTATTTGTGTATTCTCTGTGGAGTTGAATGAAGAATCTCAGAGGAACAATGGGGTAACTGGAAGCGTATTTTTGTATTTTTCACTGCACCTGCCTGCCAGGGTAACCTGCAGCCCCAGCTTCCCCAGGAGGCCCTGGTATGCCCTGCAGCAGAGAGAGAAAGAGAGAGAGTGTGAATGGTGAATAGGGAGATTAGATGGATGGATAAAGTGAAAGAGGAGAAACACAGTCCTCTCCCAGCATTGCCAAGCGAGGAATAAAACAAGCTCTGTTCATTCTGGACAACCTCCACCAGGACAACCCTGTCTATTAACTGTACCTTTCTGCACGCCTCCAAACCACCCCTCCCTCACTGGCTCACTCTGCTGATTTTTCAGTCTACTGTTAATATGATACTTTACACTTTTTTATCCAGCACAATTTGAACCAGTCATCAGTTGCAGTAATTACTACATGCTGCAATTCTGAATAAATCAGACGCTGAAATGGTACAATTATCATCATCACCATCTAACAGGACCACGATAAATCTGTGAGGGTTGTATATTGTTGTTAAACCACTACGCTTGGATCTGGTCCTCTGATGTGGATGTGTAGAGAGCCTGTATAATACGACTCATTAACTGTTAGCATTTAACAAGGCGAAAAGTTTTTCCATTAAAGTGAGGGAAGATATTGAGGATAAAGTTAAACACTGATGGGAGGAGACAGCTGAAGGATTGTTGTAACTGGCTGATGACCAAGCAGCAACCTCCGTGCTTGAAAAATTAAGAACTGCAGCTTGTTTGGCCACTTGAAGCCAGCTCCAAAAGGGAGTCAATCCCCACAGTTCCCCATGTTCAAATGACCGTGTTTACGTTTTATTAGGTTTTAAAATCATGCATCATTGAATCTGTAGCTGCTTTGAGTTGACAGGTAAAGACTGTACATATGTAGAGTATATGGACTAATAAACAGTAGCATCAATGAAAAAACTTTCTGGTTTCTGGCCTTTGATGGTTTCATTAGTGCTGATGCGGACAACTGAAAATGTGAAATGTTTGTGTTGTTTATACACACTACTACTTACTTGTTCTCCTGGCAGTCCGGGTGGCCCTGGATAACCTTTAGGACCCTTGAAAATGAATTAGAACAGTGTATTTTTAGTATATTTAAACCAAAGGCATCATAGAACACCTGTCTGGAGCCATGCTTGCAATTCATTGAGGTGTACGTACTCCAAGCACAGCTGTGTCACATCAAAAAAAAAAAGAAAATACTAACATGCTGATGTTTGATGAGATAGACACATTAATTGACACTGATTTCATAGTAATTTATACCATTGATGTTGAGGAACTACACTAAGGTCAGGATTATAAATGGATAGGATGGATGAATAGCTGAGGAACCCCTCTAAAAGGTACAGAATGGTGTCAACCAAGGTGGTTCTGAGAGCAAAGTCCCATGCAGGGAAATTCTCCCACGCAGGAAAAACCCTGCATAAATATATTACAACATAACTAAAAAACCACATATTAACTCTCTCTCTCTCTCTCAATCACTGACAGTGATTGGTCTGTTCTGTTCAATAAAACTTCACTTTCACATACTTTGGTATAACAATGCCACTTTTTTTTTGAAGAAGAAGAAGAACGCTTTGGTTTTCCCTGAAACCATAGTCATATCGTATATCAAGATATCTGGCATAAATATCGAGATATGAAATTTTGTCCACATCATTCAGCCCTAGTTGTGGTGTTACAGTATTTCAGTTTCAATTTCAGAGAGGATTGTTAAATTATAATTATACTATCCAAATTGCATTGAGTGGTTCTGCAGGTGTGTGGTTTGAGAATGACACATTTAAAAACATTTAAACCCCTGACCCTAACCCGGTTAATCTACTCTGAAGCCCTTTATTTTTCCGTTTTACTTGATTATCAACAACAGATGTTTACAGCCCCCAAACAAAAGGTCAGGGTCAGGTCAGTGTCTTTTTGGGGGCATCGGGAGACCCTTTTTAAACAGTTCAATTGACTGTGTCGTATGCTTCCGAGGTTGTGACACATGAACCTTCACACTCAATAAAAAGGCCCACTTGGGGGTAAAGAGCGCAGTCTCAGAGCCAGTCATTTCCTCTGAAAATACCTGACGGGGCACAGTTCATGTGCTGGATATATTAGGTTCAGCTATTGCAAACACTGGTTTGGCCTCCTGGGACGCAGGTGGTGGCCAGCTATGTGGACACTGAACTCACAGTTTCAATGAGAGACTGTCTAGACAACAACAGAGACACAGCCATGTGGCAGTAAAGTGAACTACTATAGAGGATGTCCTCTGTTTAAGCCTGCTACCGATCAAAAGGCCACAGGTTATACTGCATTCTTGTGATTAAGATAATGTATGGAAAAGATTATCAAAAAAAATCTGAAAAAAGAGATATAGAGCATAAGCACATGAATCTGCACAGTGGTTGACATAGGAAAAATGCCAGGTTCTTTTCATTGATAGTATTGTCCATGAAATTCTCTTTAAGGCATGACAACTGCTGACCTAAGGAGGCATGGGATATTGTGCATGTCATTGACCCCCTGACAGTGGACAGGGTGTCTTTCCTCTTTTGGATGACCTTTGACCTTGACCTTAAAGCCTCTCATGTTCAAGCGAGACAGCAAAACATCCCAGGACAGCACTGCCAGCTCTGGCTGAGAGCAACTGCAGACACATTGGTATGCAAAGATAGTGAAGAAGACGCACTGTGATGTAGGCAGATGTAGCAACAAAGTAAAATAGCCAAAAATTATTTCTACAGCAATTAAGACTGAAGTGAAGACAGGCAGGAGGCAGGGTGTCAGTCTAATATAGTAAGTCTTACCAGTGGTCCGGGAAATCCATCTGGCCCAGGCAGACCTGGTGGACCTCTGTCACCCTGTTGAAACAAATGAAATGGAGAGTAACCTGAGACTTACAAAAATGCACGCAATTGTTAATCTCCTCCTTCTGAACTTCAGTGATCACAGTAATGATGATTTTCTTGGATCAATCTGTGTTTTCATGCGATCCTCTACATCAGGGGTGGGGAACCATGTGCCATGGAGAGCCATGTGTATGCAGGTTTTCCTTCCAACCAAATACTTTAACAGGTGATTTCACTGATTTACACACCTCTGTGGCTGAAGGTGTGTTAATCAGTGAAATCACCTGTTGACATACATATGGCTCTCCATGGCACATGGTTGGCCACCCCTGCTCTACATCATCTTAGCTCACATTGAACACCCGCAGAGGTAATATCTAAGGTACCAGGTACGAGGTAGGCTGAGTAAAGTCTTGGTTCGCAACAGTCTAATTAATGCCAGTGCAGTTGTGGAAATATGTGTTAGTCTCCCGACAGCTTCTGGCAAAACATTTTATTAGTTGAAACGTCAAAATCTGCCTTTAATAAACCACAAATTACAAGTTCTGGGTCTCATATGCATGATTGTTAAATAAATATATATACACAGTTTGAACCAACATTTTAGGATGGTTTTCAGAACATTTTGCACCAATTACTGAAAGATGAAATCCACAGCAGAGAAAAAAGCAATCAGTTCGATGTTATGATCGCACTGAGGGTGTGCAGACTGAAAGCATAAGCAACAGCTGCGGCTCAGGAGGTTGAGCATGAAATGTCCTTGGGCAAGATGCTGGACCCCAAACTGCCTGATAAACCATTGTTGTGATAGAGATAAAAGCTCTGTTTGAATGTGTGTGTAAATGTGTCCTGTAGACTAAAGTGTTTTGCGGGTTGTTAAGACTAGAAAAGCTCACACATAGACAGGGACAAGGATCCAGACGCAGAGGCCAGTGACTGATTTCTTACCTTCTCTCCTGGTGGAGCCTGGCCTGGTGACAGTCCTGGGTCTCCCTTTGCACCCTGGAATAGAAACAGAGTCACAGGTTGAGGACATTTAAGGAACTCAAATTTGTTTCTGGTCCATCACTTACTATCAGATTAAATCTTTACTTATTAAGGTTATTAAAAATGTTACTCAGTCTTTTATATTATTGGTCAGAGCTAGCTGGTTATCATTGTAAGCTGAGTAGAAGAAGACAATTGACAGAAGTAGAAGCTTATTTGAGTAAACAATGCCAATGGTAATGGCAGGGTAACAGAAACACTGCTTTGTCTTTGTGGGATCTCAGAGTTAATCTCTAACTTGGAGCAATTGGAGAAGTGCATGAGCAGTTTCCCACAAACCATGGTTGATATGCATTTTCTTGACATATGAAAATGTTAAGGATGGTCCCGATTTTTTTTAAAGTAAGTTTGAAGTTTTAAGTTCAAAAGAAAAAAAATGTACATCTTTCTACACAGTTTACAATATCAGTTCCTATTTTCATGAATGACTTGCAGCTTCTTGCATACAACAGCCATCTGTACCCACTTCAAATTGGAAAGCACATATTTCTGGAGCATCATATTTCCATAGTTTTGTCTGGAGGCCAGTGAAGCATACAAAATTTGGGGATGGGAAAGAAGTCTGACAGTCTACAGCAAAAAAACTGGGTTTTTTCAGTTTGAAAAAAAGTCAACAGTGCATGAAGCAGACTGAAAGGCTCTTTAAGTCCTGCAAGCACATTGTCACAACATTTCAGGCTGTGCTTAAAGCACATGTCAACTAAGCTCAGCACCTGGGATGATATTCCTCTGTATTTGTCATAGCAACCAAATACATTTCAAGAGGAGATGTTTTCCAAATTGAGACAAAGAGGCTCTCAATCCCTTTTCCTCCTCCACAAAGGGGTTTGGGGTTCGAGGATGACTCACGAAGGTCACCATGGTATTAGACACACTGATGTTGGTTTTGTATGTGTACACATGAATGTGGGTGTACAGGCTGGAGGAACAGCATGCAAGCAGGCAGCGCTGTATTTCATAATAACCAATCACAAGTCCCAAGCCAAATGCAGGGTCAGAGGTGATGGAAAACAAATTCATCCATCCCCCTGTGCTGTTTGACTAATCGAGGAGGAAAACAGAACATTCCTCTCTTTATGTGTGTGGAGCAATGTAGGTAGAGATCATGTAATTTAAAGTACTTCAGTCATAAATTTATCTCATCTTTGGCTAATTTATGTACCATCTGTGATTCTATGTGAGGAGATGTCAACTTAGAAGCAAGACGTTTCACATTAAAAAGACAGGGAGGGAGGGAGCGTGACTGTTTCCACACTGATTGCACTGTGGATGTAGCCACTCTGTGGTAGCCAGTCAGAACCACAATCACCACAACCATCTGTCTGGAGCTACCCACATCCTTGCTTAGTTGAACCAATGCCCAATGTATCCTTTACATGTGGTCCTATACAGGGAAAAATATTAGATATTTAAAGATGCACTCTTTTCCCCCTGTATGTGAAGTCAGTGTCGTGACTAATGAGCAGGACAAGCATAATTATGACCTCTGGAAAAAACAGGGTAACAATGATCCAAGCTGAGGGAGAGGTGATAGGCTAACAACCCTCCATGACTACTGCAGTCAACACTGACAATACACTTGCTCATTATCATTATGCTTTCCTATATGAGGGGGTCAGGTCTGCATTTGCTTCATGAGCAGGTTATTGATAAATCCAAAAATCAACGTTCAAACTTCAATGACATACCTACAATACAGACAATTTTTCATCACACACAGTAAGCACGCACACACATGCACACACAGACACCCCTCTGCACCTGACCACTTTAGTCTCGACTCCCTCCTAAAGCACACAAAAAGAAATGAGAGCAACAAGTCCCAACTTGTCAGCTAGTTTTACCCATTTCACTCATTTCACTGTCCTTGATGGATTTTCACTGAGATATAACTCAGGAATTAATTTTACCTGACCAGGCCTTTTTTTTATAAACTCATTGTCCATAAATGGAAAATTTGTCCTATTTTATGCTTACAAACATTAGCAAGAATGGGTATAATTAGTTCCTCATGAGCGCTGCATGTGCATTCAGCCAGGCACTGTTTTTGAGTTGCAGATCAGTGTTTGGAGGAGCTCAGAGCCCAATACACAACCACTGTAGTTACGTGAATAAAACACTGCAAAAATGACCTGAAACACAAAGATATCATAATACCACCCAATCATTAAATACCTTGAGGGCATTTGTCTGTTAGCTTTTCCTTTCCCTGTGGTTTGATTAAACATGTTGAGATTTGTGATGTCATCTTTTGATAGACACTGAGCATGTCCTCAATACAAGAAAGTAGAATTACACTATTTAATGAAGCATAGCATACCTCAGGCAGACCACTGAGGTTGTGCTTGGATGTGTTCGACATCAGCTGTTAGTAATACGCTTTACTATGATGGCTCATTTACAACTGTGTGACTGAGAATGTTACTGTAAAACCTTTTTCTTACCCGGTTTTATGATTTCATTACAATTGACAAAAGATTCAAGGCTGGAGCTTCAAAGAGTGTGTAGAATATGGCAGGCTCATGTGTTAAGCTCAGTGGCGCTGGCTCTAGCTCTGAGGGACCTCATCTGGCTTGTCCACTTTGAGAATTACTAATCGGGACTCCGACAGTCTCAGGGACCCATTTATGTTCCCCTACTATGAGATCGGGCCACTCACCTTGGGCCCAGGTGGTCCAGGCAGTCCTGGATTTCCATGTGGACCAGTGGGACCCTGAAAAGATTTAGACAGACACAACATTACATTACTGCATACTGTTGACAATAAGCTAAGACAGACGTCTTTCTAGCAGTGAGCTGAATGATAGGAACTACACATTAAGGTATTTGTGTAAAAGAAAATAGTTGCTCAAAATCACATACATACCATACATGCTAACAACAACACACATTCTACCTTAAGGTTTGTCAGGTTTGGACAAAAAAGCAGTGGGATTTGGGTCTGGCTTGGTTACTGCTCTCTCAGATTTGGGTCAGGTTCTGGGAGAAACATGTGGCCACAGCCATAGAATATGTTTTACTTAAAATCCACCACTGCCCTCTCCCTACAGAGACAAGACAAAATACTTCATAACTGTATCAATCACCTGCAGCACTTAAACTGTCATCTTCAGGAACCACTTACAATAAAAATAACCTTTGGAGCAAATTAGAGTCTCTGTCCATGACTAATGCCCAAACCAAATGGTATACCTTGCTTCATAAGGTTACAGTCTGATAACGCTAACGATTAAAGGCAGCTCAGTAAGTCTGCTGCTCTGTGCTGAGACAGCAGAGACAAAACCACAGTGCCACACACTGCCCTCAGCTTCCCACCACATAATGATTCCAAGCCTCCCTCTGTCTCTACTTTATGAGTATGTTCTGTATCAGCCATGTGCTTTCCAAGCATTTTACTAAGAGGCATGTTTCACTGTCTACCACCTTTCTCTGTCTACTATCTCTGTGGTCATATTCCCTATTTAAACAGAACAGAACATTGAGGACGCTTTCAGACTGACGTCAGTGCTGCACTGAGCTCTAAGCCTGTTGTCTACTAAGGGGTAGTAACACAATGAGCTCCATCAAAAGAAAGCAAAAAAAAAAAAAAGCAAGGAAGTTGATCTTGGTTCCACTTGTGCAGCAACACAACATAACAGTCCAGAAAGGTGCTCCTGCTGCTGCTGCTACCGCTACAACATCAGGGAACATCTGTCATAGTCTTACAATATATTAAGATAACATTCCTGCATATCCTGCTTTGATTGGGGAAGGAAAACAGAAGTAAGAATTCAACGTCTGATTGTTACTTTCAATTGATGAAGAAGGGTTATAAACTGATGTAGACAACTCCAGACATGTACTATACACAAAGAGAAACAATGCTGCTCATCATCATGGACCAACTGCAAGAGTGAACTACACTGTCTTTCTAACACACACACCACATTCATTTAGTAAAATGTGTCTTGTTCTGTTTAAATATGCCTTAGGGGCTGTGGCATGATCACAGCATTGCATCATGACAGCCCTGGCAGTTGTGTAGTCTCAAGATCAAAGTAGATATGCCGCCAATGTTGCAGCTGGAATTGTTTGGTCATTCAAACTTGATGCACCAAAAGGAGGAGTGTGCAAAGATGCTTGCATCCTCAATTGTCTTCCACTTTTACAAAGATTTTACACACAAAGCACAATCATGTCTGTCACCATCCTCACCCCTGAGAACTGCTGTTTGATTGTGATGGTAAATACATATGACATTGTGCCATAGCAGAAGATGAATATACAACAATCAAGACTTCTCCTAATATCTCAGGCGCAACTGATGAGCAAGTTCAGTGCGTTGAGGGCTAACCATAACCTCTTCCCTGAAACTCACTGATTAAACCACAGTGCTGTGTTAGGATGTTTGTACAACTAAACAAGACAGCACTGTTTGTAAACATCTGTCTTTTTCTCTTTTCATTTTATGGCTGTCCATATTTCTATTCATATTATTTTGGATCAGTCCAGGACAGTGCCAGAAATAAACAAGATATCTGAAAGATTAAAAAACACCTTTACATTTACTTAACATTGTAGATTCTATCCCATCATTACATAAACAGAGATAAGGTAAGATTTCTCCTCCTGATCAACACTATAGAGCACACCCACCTGATATTAAGGTGGCTGTGTAGATACTTTTCTGCAAGTTACTCACCCGAGAGCCTCTTTTTCCTGGAGGACCAGGTAAACCAGGGGGACCAGGAGGACCCTATATCAGAGAGAAAGAGGGACAAGGAGAAAAATAAGGGGGTGTTGGTGAGGGACAGAGAGAAAGACAGAGAGAGAGAGAGAGAATGAAGGGGAAAAAGCAAGGAGAGATACAGTATGTTAATGGCAAGCAATAACATGCAGTTCACTGTCCAGACTTCTGCAATGATGAGTATGTGCTATATTTATGTAAGAGCCATGAAGTTCAAAGAAAGGAGCCAAGTGTGCACAACTAAAGGCTGTACTGGAAACGCTTCTAAGCAGAAGAGTCAAGTTACATTCTCAAGATGATACTGATACCAGCAGCCATTGGTTCACGTATGGGACTAACGTAATCTCTCATCATGGAAAAAACGTGGCATGAAACATGTGGCGCAACCACATGTTATGTTCTAGAGGATGTATGCATGTGAAATGAAATTAGATCGAGATATTGAAAAGTTAACCACGTGCATAATCAGAGACAAATGTTTAAAAAAAAAAAAAAAAAAACCTTGTCTAAACTTGTACACTAGGCTTATACAACAGTATATCCATAATAATCCAGTGTTTCACCTACAGTGTATTTGGGAGGGTGCACCGCCCCCCAACAGACCCTCCCGCCATCCCAACAGGACCCCCCATCAAGAAATTCAAGTTGTAGTTAAAAAAAATCCATTATTTAGCCTAATGTTAAGGACCTATAACGTCTAATGCGCTCCTATCGTTTCATTACATTCATTACGATGCATTTCTCCTCTCCTCTGTGACTGGTGGCGCTCCCCCTCGCTTCTTCCTCACAACACACACACAAACTGAGTGAGGGCCTCTCTCCCAGTTCAGCCCTGTCCACTGTGCTTCCTGATCTCCTGCCGCTATTGACGGTAGACAGTTCAAGTCCTCCACCCAAAACTGCAGACGGGTCAACCAAACAGCGCTGCTCTCCCTCTAAATACAAGCGCTCACCACCATGGATCAATAACTGATTCATGGTCACCACACTAGTTGACTCATTTACAGAATGAACTGAGTGAGCGTCTGTTCCATATAACTCATGCTTCAAATTAATTGTATTTGCTGGATGCCTAAATTGCTTTGCCATATCAGTTCTCGTTTCCAGTAAAAACAGACATTTTCAATAATCACTGGCGTGGTATTAGGAATAACGGGAACAATACACAGAAACTGAAAGCACATTTTCAATCACTGTGTTAGAGTAAGTCATTACACTTGAAAAGACAGACTGAAGATGACACATTTGAACAGCAATTTTCCTCACAGGGTAAAATTAAGGCATCATTAGGAAACCCCATTCTTGTCAAGGAAGCCATTTATTCTGCGTGTGAGTGTTCTGCTACTCCCCAGTGCCATCTCAAAAACATATCTCACTACCTGCTGCCACTGCTTAAAAACATCCTCGAGGAAACACTGAGTACAGTAATCAGAATTTAAGGTCAAGGCATTTAATTAACTGATTTACTCAATAGCAAGTCTTTGTAATGGGGTGCTGGGGAACATCCTTATCCTAGGTCAGATCAGTAGATGGGCACAGGGGGGAGACATGAATAAAGAGACAGCTGTTCCTCAACACTCCCACACATGGAAACTGTGAGAACACCACTGCCTTCGCCACAACAACAGAGCCTGCAGAGGCCCAGCCTCTTATGCCTAAAATGTTAATATTCACATTCTTTGGAGCTGCTAAGACAGGCATCAAATCTTTCCCAATGAAGTAAATTCAAGTAGTAAATTTTCTGCAAAGCAAAGGGTAGAATGAATGATCTTTCAACCTTGTGTTACATCAACTTAAGTTGAATTACAATATCCCCTCCATTCTTACCCAGAGTGAAATCAATAAGTAAGCCTGATGACAGCCAATGTGACTGAGATAATAACATGAGGGTAGATACATTAAGGAGGCGATGACGGGCTCTCATCCACATTTCAACCCTCTTTTTTAAGAGTACTGATATGCTCTGAAGCATTGTTATAGTCACAAACAGGTTCTGGTGAACAATTTCACACAGCTAAATTACAAGAAGCAGGCTGAGGCCCAATGCCTCAAAATCTGATATAGCTGAGATAATTCAGTCAAAGTGAATTTTGACACGGCTTAAAGGATTCATCACCTGGTCTTTTCACATATCCAGTCTCCCTTAAATTGTCTTTAAATCAATTCTTAAAATTTATTAGAGAAAAAAAAAAATCAAACTGATCCTTTTCCATACCGTGACTTTCTCTTGCGAGAGTACATGCAAGATTTTTGACTGGTCTGGATGTTCACTGTAATAATGGTAATGAGGCAGAAGAAAAGCAATTTCCAGGTGATGACTCCTTTAATTGTTTAGCCAGTGGAACTGCAAGTGATTCTCACAACAGCAGCATCACACAATGCATTTTAGCATAAACTCAGACCAGTCCAATATCTTTTGTGATAAGTATCTGCAGTACAATATACAGTACAATTTGCTGTTTCTGCCATAAGCTGCAGTCATTACGTCACAGTGGGCTGCAGTCAGTTTTTGAGCCATAGCAATCCTTGATTTTATGTTACTTTGTATGAAAATAGTCTTGTCTCGTCAGAAACACTGTAGGTCCTTGCGTCTTATTTTGCATTGCTTGCTCTTGTGATTTGGCCATAAACTTTCTCAGCCATCCCCAACAGCAGTGATTTCTTACCACTAGTGAGGTAACAGGTTAAACATTTTTTTGGTGAACACTTTGTGGCATATAGCAAAGCTGCAATAAAGGTTAAAACTGCACAATGAACATACTACTATAAATGGTAGCTGAAACAAAACAGGAGCTCAAAAAGCCTAACAGTAAGAGGTGCTAAAGTATGAATCATGATGAGAGAACATTCACCGAGATCACAAACCACCTGTATAGATGCCTCTGTATAATTATGTGGCTACAAAATTGTGAGATGCCTCCACTGAGGAGGTAAACCAGCTTGTTTTTACATAGAAGCAATGAGACAGTTAGACACTGACCTTCAGCTGTCTCAGGATTCAAAACATGTCAGTATCAAAATGCCAGTCCTCAGTGTAGTAGAGAAATACAAACACTTAAAGATAAGACCATAAAAAAGAAACATTCCATCTAAGTTATTAGTATTTCTGCCGAACTGCGACCAACTAGGGAGGAGTTTTGGCTTAGACCATATCATGCTCATGATACTGTGTGTCTAGGATCTGAGATGGTGAACTGAAACAACTGCTGTGTACCAAGTAAGGCCTGCTGTTATCTTACAGCTGAGGCAGTACTTTGGAAACTGATAGATGAGTCCAGACATCTCAAATCATTGCATAATAATAATATTAAATACATAAATATAAACAATAAATATGAAATGATATTTCATTGCCAGCATACACCTCAGATGAGTTAAGTCAGAGCAAAAGTGGCTAGAAGCATCTCAGCAAGGGAAGGATATTATTTCAACAAGATGACAAGATGCATGAATGCATGCAAGATGTCAAAATACTCTCTCTAAACCCTGGGGTGTGTATAAGAAAGTCTAATTTTACATAGCAGTCAAACTGTTATTAAATTAGTTTTGATTGCCTTGTATTGATATTTTCCATTTCAACAGCAATTATTAAGAATAACTTGCTCGTCACTTACCGGAGGACCTGGCTCTCCCTTGGGGCCGCGAAAACCATCTTCATAGTCATAGAAGAAGTCAGTTTCCTCATATCCATAATCATATCCTCCCATGTCTACATCATCATAGCTGCCATCCATATCATGATGTTCTGAGGTGTCTACCTGGTTCTCTCTGTACAAAGTGGTGCCATTGGCTCTCAGATGAGTCTCCAGTAGTTGATGAGTGGTGGTGGAGCTGGTGATGGAGTTGTTCCTGAGTCCCTCCTTTACTCGACTTTGCCTCACTGGGGAAATCAGTTGTGGGGTGGCATCTGGGGTCAGCAGGCTCCCAGAACTGCTCTCTTCCTCGGTGCTGTTTTCAGATAGATCAGCGTCTCCCTGACCACTACTCCCTTTTGCCAGCACATTTTCGGTAGTGGTGATAGTTGTGCTGTGTGTAAGATCCAGAGCTGCTCGTGCACTCAGGGCAGGTAAGGTGGAGCTTTCAGGTTGAAGCAAGGATGTCGAGGAGTGTGATTGGGGATCCGACGTAGAAATGTGGCTCTGGTTCCCCAAATGAGGTTGTACTGTAGGGCTGGAAGCTGAATTCTCTAAGACCGTACTACCTGGGGACAGTTTGACCGCTGGTGTAATTTTTAAGGGAGTATGATGGGTAGCTGCTATTCCAACAAGGGACTTTGTGGAGGGATTAGATGGGGGGTCATTTGCCTCAATATCCAAATCAGGATGCGGCAAAGGCAATCGGTAAGTGTCGGCCAGCCGGCACTGTTTTTTAAGGTAGTTGCAGTAGTGCGCGGCAGCTTGAGCTGAGGGATAGATATCTAGTTGGCAGACTCGACCATTGAACGATGCCGCTTTGGAGTTCATCCTTCCCAAAGTGAAGAGACCCCCAGTATCCCCAAGTGTCTGAGATCTCCCCAAGGTGTGCTCCTGCTGCTGCACAGCCCCACACTCCGCATAAAAGGCCACTGAGCGTGCACGAACGCCAACAGCAAAAGGGTGCTGGCGCCCATCCTGCCAGTTGTAGGTGAAGTAGATGGAGGTTTTCTCTGCAGTGTAAACCACCACTCTGCGCGGCAGCAGCTGAATGCCAAAGCGCAGCCTGTCCCTGCCATCTTTAACACTAAAAAGAAAAGCATTGTTTGCTCGCCAGGAGCTTAGACTAATCACAACAGAAAACTCCTCGCCAATCTCCGGAGGGAACAGACTGCCTGCTGGAGCCTCATAGTGGAAGTTTGAGTCGAGTAATACCCCATATCCAAAGACAGGAACATTTGAATGTGAGGGAGCAGTGGTGTAAGTAGTCGAATATGAGCTTGTCTTCTCGTAGGGATTGTCTGTGCTGCTTTGAGCCGTAAGCCCCAATCGATAGAGGATATCCACTCCTGCAAACAGAGGAGACCAGGTTAGTTTTACAGTTTACAGATTTGATCACAAAGCAGGAAGGCATTGATTACATAATTTGCACTTAAGTCTATTTAGTTTTGTTAAGAATTTCTTGCAAGATTAAGGCACCACAATATTTCAATCTGCAAATACGTATTTAAACTATATTCACTAGGGCATTTTTTATGCATTTGATGTCGAGTGTTGATGGTTAGTGCCAAATCAGGGCTCCAAACTAACTTTTTTTACTTGGAGCACAGTGGCCCCTTAAAATTTTAGGAGCGCAAGTGGAAAAATTTCACCAGAAACACAGCAAACTACTGATTGACTGTGCGCAAGTAGATAAAAAAAGATTAAGGGACAGTCTGGAGCCCTGCGAATGTTTTATTCCTCTTCCTTGGAATAAAAAACAAATCTGAATCAAAAGTGTCATTGTTACACACGCAAACATAATCTTTTCTTTTTCAAGTCAAATGATTGAGAGAGTCTGGTCAGTAGTTGGACCCTTGCAACAGTCTCCCAGTGATGCTGGTGACTCCTCCCTGATTTTTGGGGTAAGTACTAAAAAGGCAGCTGTGGCCCAGATGAGCAGAGGGAACTAGAGAAGGATGGGGCTGAATCAGAATATATAAGAAGTCCACACAGCCTTTTTGAATTAATCTGCCACTAGAGATTCATGAGAACAGCTTTCCTCTAAACAGTCCCATCATTCTTTGCCTATGCCCACAGGTAATTCTTTAAAGAATTTATGCTTAGTCTGCGGACAGTGAAACATAGCCAGGCAAGAGCACTTAAACATTATTTAGAGACAGAGGACATTCTTTGCCTCTTCTGGAGGGCAAAGTGTGACATGTGACAGAAATCTCACTGCTGAGTAATGATAGTTCCAGGAAAATAAAATGTCATTATTATTGACATGACAAAGGGAAACAAGGATACCTGACACACACTGTAATTGTAAATGTCAACTGACTCAAACAGGTTAGTTATTTTAGAGACTGACCTGACATGAGAGTGTGTGTGTGTGTGTGTTGGGTTTCAGGGGTAGCTTGC
>OMNW01034513.1:0-10125 GCA_900303245.1 Selene dorsalis | reverse complement strand
GTAGCTTGCAGTATGCTCATTTATAATCCAGAGGCATTACATCATCTAGGGGTTATTCGAGTTTGCCTTAATGCGGACAAACGCAGAGCTCTGACAACCTGTGATCTGTATGTCCTGAGCAAAGCGTTCAACTTTCTATTATTTATTTCACCTGTTAAAAGAAACAGAAAAAGCTGTTTTTTCCCTTTAGGAATGCAGCCTATTTCAGATGATTTGCACATGCACAGCTTTTTGACCTTTCACCTTGGACAGAGATCAAATCAAACTAATGATAATTAAAACAAAAAAAAAAAAAAAATTGGCATGTCAGAGATTTGAATAAACTACCTCAACTGGAACCTTCAAACTTCAAGGTAAATTTAACATGTGTTGTTCCAACTATAAATGTGCATCTCTTTAAGAATTGATTTGTGTGTACTTTGGACAAAGATCGGGCTAGAGAAAGTACAATAAAGAGAAATAACACAGTACATTGTCCAGGATCCTTGGTGTGCATGGTTTTTAGTTCTCAAGCCCACGTAAGAGCTGGATCTATCTGCAGCTGATCTAAGCATGCACTGAGATGTCCTTGACATTCTTTGCCCGAGGTAACGTCAGCCCAGATTCCAATTAACCTGTCTCATACGTGAAGACAAGCTGCTCTGGTACTCTTTGTGCATTCCTCCTCCCCTCGTTATGATAGATTGAGCCGGCTAGGAGTGGACTCATGAATGATAGATACATGAAAAGACAATGCAATATGTAAAAGGGGAGGAACACAAAAGGCAAATTTGTCATCTTACACTATGCAGTGTTTCTGGCAGTGGCCCAGCAATATACCACTCAAAAGACAATATTCTCTTCAGGATCCATGTATTTATTTAAGACTTCCTGGGAGTTTTCTAATGTTTCTTTTGACAACATTTTTTCTTGTTGAATAAAGGGAAGTTCTTTCATGGGAGTCATATCCGGAGGGACATGTGCGATTACACTTCACCCATCCAACAACCATAAAGACAATAAGTTGACTCTCCATGGACTTGGAAAAAAAACACAGAGACAAAGGTACCACCTTATCCCCTGAATCTGTCCAGCTGAGGCACAGTTGACAAAACAGGCTCAGAATTTATCTGACGTTTCCGCTTCTTCTTAGCCCAACTAATTGGTGTACTTTCCCAGAGAGTTCTTCTTAGCATGCACTCATCATTATGTTTGCATGTGACATATTGAGATCCTTCTCTGATGGACCAGAGATGAGAGCACTGAGAGGAAACCAGATGACTAAACGGGGGGGCAACAAAGTTTGCGAGGCTATTCTGACTGCTTGAACATGCATGCTGTCGCCTGAACAGCAAGAACAGACATGTTAAAGGAGAATGAGAATAAAAGCAAAGAAAGAGGGACTCTTGTTTGCACCTATCCTGCCTAAATAAACTTGTTTACGTATAAATTTTCACTTTTGAGTAGCTATGTATTTGGATTTTGTCCTGCAAAATGTTTTCCCAAAAAGTTAAGTATTGCACCATGGAACAACAGACTAATTAGTCTTTTGCTGCATGACACTACACCTTTGAATAGTTAATATAAACAAGAGCAAATGTATTCAAAGATAAGTCCACTTGTCACAAGGACAAAAAAAAAAATAGCAGTGAAAAAAATCTAATCTTTCCATTAGTTATTGAATTAGGGTTTTGTTGTTTACCTTGAGCTAGGTAGTCTTCGTCTCCAGAGAGTACTGCTGAGCATACTGACAGGAGCAGGAGAAAGTTCCACCTGGAGGGGCATAAAACACAAATTAACAAGAGATCACCTCATTTCAATTTGACAATCAGATCAGTGATCAGTTGTGCAATTTAAGAACAATTCTTGGAACAATAGGTGGAATCGCCTTGTTGTTTACAATTACTTCTGGGTAGAAAACCAGCGCATCAGCTGAATGAGGGCAAGCAAGACGGATGAGAGGTTAGCTATATATATCATCGTTTTTAGAATTATGTGATGTTTGTAAGGTCTATAAAACCAGTGACTGGACAAACATTACTATTTCTGTGTGCACGTTTTTGTTATTAGTCATGCCGATCGTAAATTAGCTGGGATAACGGTTAGCTGTCAAAGTTAGCTACACAGTAGTGATAGTAGCCTCACAAACCAGCCTCTAGCCAGCAACATAACAACTGGTGTGTTGATGTTGACATCTGCTCTAATAAACAAAATGTTGGAAATGGCGATTGTTCAACAGTTTTTCATTTGTGATTTTCACATCATTCACCTCGACAGAAAAAGTATTGAACCAGGGTAAGACAGGCAGAGAGGAGGAAGATGAGAAGAAGCTTGAGTAAATAAGAGGCAGGAGTAAGAAGATGAAAAGAGGAAGGGATAAATAAGAATTATAAGAAGAGACAATCCTGAAGTGAGAGGCAGGAGTAAATAAGAAGAAGCAGGACCATCAAGAGCAAAGTAAAGATGAGTCAGTTGTCCATCTATGCTGTTGGCCTAGACGCAGCAGATTATAATCGTTAAAGAGAAACTGCAGCTCCATGTTGGTGAATCTCTGGTTCTTCCGTATACAACTGACGTGCGCATTTTCTACACAGAAGTAATTGTAAACCTCAAGCCGATTCCCTCTATTAAAAACAACTTATGACACCAGTCCATCGCAGGGTACATACAGAAAGCCTGAAATGAAAACAATACACTGTAGGAAGAAACCAAAGCAAGGGAGAGCAGAGCATGACAACCGTACACACAGAGCACCTTGGCTGGAAATGATCCCTGTTGATGTGAGGCAACACTGCACATGACATCCTTATCCATGCAATTACAGTCCTGGTCAATTAGACGAGGAACTACTATTCAACATAAAGATGCAACTCAAGGGGTTTCCACTGTAGAGGAAATTGCTAAAAGCAACGTTAATAAACCACATCCTGTCCACACACTGATTATCCTAATTCTATTTAGAGACCAACACAAGTCAAACAACATGGCTTGAGCCACAACACTTGTTTCTTATTGAGGTTTTGTCTCAAGTCACATGTGAAATACAAAGTTGGCGGACAAGGCTGCAGCAAGTCCGAGGACCACAAATTGTCTCTCTTCTCATTCAGAGGGATTTTAATTAGCACAATGTCCACACAAGATATTAACCGAGGATACTAAGGAGGAATGAACTTTTTCTGACAGCGGTCACTCTGAAATCTAATTAAAGTAAAAAAAAATTTAAAAAAACATGAGCAGGAGACAACATGATGAAGCTAACACCTGTGCTTAAAATGAGACTGGTTTCTACTGTTTAGTCAAATGAAACAACACAATAGTTAGGTCTGTTTCCTACCACAACCAACAAACAGCCACTCGGCAGCATCAAAGCAGATTAGGAAAGTCCTTACGTAGCGAACGGCCGTTAACGTCAGTTTACAGGTGTTAGCTATGGTAGCCAGGTAAAATTTATTAGCTACGATTAATATTAACACAAACAACGCTGCTTTTGGATAAGTCGACAACCTTATTTTCAATAGGTCAAGTTTTTTCAAATGTTACTTGCAGAGAGTTTTGCACACACATTTCTTTTTTTTCCCCAACAGACAGAGGATGAGAAGGTAACTTCACCAGAAACAGCGAACAAACTAGGACCTGAAATATGACAACAAATCCTCACCCTCCTCTGGATTCGTGAAAACATGGCTAGACGGTTCCGGCTGCGATAGGTCGGTCAATTTCTTAAAAACAAAACGTGAAACAACATTTTTAAACGAATATTTTGCTCTTTTGGATGAGGGCATCTCCAGTTGGTCAACTGCACTGGTACGATACTGTCAAACTGGAGACGAAGAACGCCTCTTTGTGGATTTTATTCCGCCTCGAGCGCTCCCTAGATCATAAAATAGTCTGGTAACACCACCACTACTTTTCAAATAAATTGGCGGTGACATCAGCATCACGCACTCAAAATGTCTGTTGTCGACTGTCGATATAGTTGCAGTAGTTTGACCGATGTGTCCACTGATTTAGCTAAACTTTAAGGATGCAAGAATTGACCGTTGCTCTCGCGCACTGATTTAGAACGGTAAAAAAAGTTGACCGGAACTTTGTTTGACCAGCTTGTTCTGAATTGTCCTTCCCAAATTTCATAACATATGAAAATTATAACAATAGTAACACCTAAACATCTGAATTGTGCAAAAACAGTCGATTAATCACAAGGAAACAGTATTTGATAGCAGTCCATAAACCTTTCAATTCATTTATCAAGAAAAAATAATTGACATTAATGTGACAGCAGCACAATGAACTTTCAGTATCGTCTCTAAATCACAATCTACAGTTGCTGTGAATGAAGATAATTATTAGGCTACTTGCAGCCTTTGCCCATTTGGAGTTACGGTCAGTAAAGTAGGCCTAATCAAAGCATGTTAAAAAAGAAATGAAAAGCAGAAATCTCAAAGGCTCTTGAAGCCAATTTATAAACAACCTAATTCCTCTTTTAATGAAGACATAAACTTTGACATTTATATATCTCAAAAATAATGAAAAGTCACAGAGAGAGCATTTTGAGTCATGTTTTATTGTTTCCAGACGACAATGGATTTTGTCTCAAGGGCATGGTTGGTCAAGTATTAAATTCTGCTCATGGACAGATGCCTAAGCAAAGCTAACACCAAAAAGAGGGTCATAGCTATGATTTAAAGGGAGAAGTGCTCCGAGTGGCTTTTAAGATTTTTTTCTTTTCAATTTAAGACCTAATAATTTTCAAAGCCCTTCAAAAGAGTTATCAATCAGGCTCTTTTATGAAGACTAGATAACCATCTGCTGAAAATGTCATCATGCCTGAAAGAGATACAACCTAAGGACAAATACTGGTCGTGAAACAAACACTTAAAGAACAAGTTCTTTACCTTATATTCCCCTGAGATTTGAAGATCTCCTTTTCAGTCTCAAATGTAATGAGATACAAAGACCTATACTATTTATACTGCACAGTGCACATTGATGCCTTTTTCTCAGTCACTGAACTTGAGTCCTTTGACCCTAGCTGACCTCACCTCTAGGTGGCACTGCCCACCATACTGTATAGGTACGGCAGAAAGACAGCATGTACTGCACACCATCGGTAAAAGGCCTACCAAAGTTTAAGGAGGAAGAGAGGAGAAACAGAGGGGGGTTTAACTGGAGACAGAACACATTCAGAGACTAAATTTAAAACAGATCCCACATGTTTTCGGTCAGTGTCCCTATCTTCAGTGTATGCCCATCAAAATGCAGAGTTGGCAGAATATGTTTGTGTCATCCATTGTCGTATGTAGTCTCACCGCTAGTTGGTGTCCTTGGATATAATGTCAGTGACAAGCATTTTAACATCAAAGAGTGTCTCTTACTGTAGCAAATATATAACACCTAACCCCTAACCTCAACATATGAGGACAATACACCAACTAGGACTTACAAGCGCAGCTCAGTTATATTATATTTTTGATTTGTAGGGGCAGATTTTTGTATCATTTGCATAAAAGAGTAATCCAAGTCAATGACAGATTGATCTTTTATCATCTAGAGTATACTCTGTACATTCAAATCAAATCAATCACATTGACAGTTGTGCTTAGAAACAGCTGCTAACACAAGCTGAATTGGCCTGTGGCAACTATTTTGATGATTTAACACTGACACACTCTGGTGCAAAAGACACAAGGAGATAGTAGTTCTGCTATTTTAATACACAGTTATGTAAGACTGCCAGAAAAAAGTGCAATCAATCACAGGCTGCTGTCTTACCTTAAACCTTTAGGGATTGCTACGTGAGTGTGATAGCTACGAACAGCATGCGCAATTCGATTCAGTGGAGCAGCAGACTAACCAAGAGATCCACAGACTGGAAGCCATATTTGTTTTCACAGAAAAATGTGGCCTTGCTGTCCTTAGCAAAAGAAAGAGACGCAGGGGGGAGGCAGCGAGAGAAAAGTAAGAGGAGAAGAGACAGATAGAGGGGGAGAAACAAACAGAACATGACAACAGGAGGGAAATTAATGGAAAAAAAAAAAGTAGAAAGACCATGAGCTGCATCTGTCACCTGTTCCCCATCCAGACAGTGGTGCAACATTCCCTGACCACACACTTAGATATTTCCTCAGACCAGAGAAAATCGATGGAGAGATAAATGAGAACAGTTATTCAGGAGAGAATATAACTGACATTTATTAAGGTCTTCCTTCTGAGTGTCAAGTCGGGACATTTGACGGTCTCATGGTAGCAACTTACAGCTACAATACACAGTCCGCTGCATGGTGTCCACCACAGTGTGTGGATCCACCACATTTTACCGTTTCCTTATTAAATTCTGAAGTAAATCCTCGTCTAAGTGACAGCACACTATGACATGCTTCCCAGTCCTTGCGGTTAATGGAAAAGACTGCTGAAAGGAAGACAAAGCTCCCCAAACACTGCTGTGTTGACTAAGGGAAATACCACTATGTGGGGAGTGGGTGTCATGTCAAGACTATAAATAATCACAACTTAAAACTCCCCTCTGCAATGAATCATTCCAGGAGTAACAGCATTGCTCCCCTCAAAATTAGCTTGGATCCCTAACAATGGCTCATTCAACTGGAAAAGGAAAAGGCCGAGAGGCAAAGTGCTCAATTTGGTTTGGCAAATAGGAGCAAACTCACTTAAGTTCTGTTTACAGTCCTCATAAGGAAAGGGAAACACATTTTTTTTACTTTCATCATTGATGTCTGTCTCTGTGAGCAGTGGCATTCACACTTCACTGTTGACACGTCCACTTTGGTAGGCCGCTTACCAAATCCATTAGTGGCAACAAAGCATGCAAAGCTGTTAATCCACCCAAGCAACTCTGAATGTTGACGTTCTTTAAGGAATAAATAAAAAGGGAGGAATTCCAATAAAATCTCTGTTCATCTGTTTTAAATGTAGAAAAGCCATCAGCAGTGCAACATGTTGGACCGTCTCAACGAGCCTGATGAGAGTCACCTTGACCGTCTCCAGCCCATTTCACCTCTTCTGTTGACTTTGAAAAAGAATACTTTGGCCAAATTCAGCAGAAGTATTTCCACACAGAGTTGTTATTCAGAAAATTGAGGTTTATAAAGCTTGACCTTGTAGGATGTGCCTAACCTCCACTGTTATATGCGCCTTTGGCAATAAATGTGGCGCAGTTGAGCCCAGTAAGTTTAAGGTGGAATTCAAAACAGGCGGGAGCCACCAGAGCCAGCAACACATAAGCTGACACAGCGCTCTGGGAGCTGAAGTAGAAGTCACTTTGTAGAGAGATGAATCAGGTCATCCATCATTCACAGAGTCGATCCAAATATCACACGCAACAATCAAACACACTGTTCACCAGCGGATCTTCCTCTCAGTGAAAGCATCAGAGCGTCTTGCTAATCAGGTGTTGTCTTCCCACATACTCTGCTCTTCAGTCTCAGCCCATGCAGCATTCCTGACAAACATGCAAGTAACTGTTCCACGGCCAAAATCTGTTCCCACTGGCTGTGTTTCAGCATTAGCACCTGTATCCTGAACATAATGACTTCATAATGGAAGCAGTAAGTGGGCTTGTATTCCTCACATGTGCAAATGGCCATCAGCGAACAAAAAAAAAAGAAAAAAAAGAGCAGGTCAACAGATTTGACGTTTCAACTGGTAACTTGTAGCTCCTCAGTAGACAAGTCTTAAAATACTTTTCTGCTGATTTTTCCAAACTAACTAAAAAAGTACCTGATGAAAAGAAATTATTATAAATCAATGTGATTTTCAAAAACCAACACATCATGTCTGGATGTTTCTTCTCTGACAGAGAGATGAGCACGGTTCCTGTTTGGCAGCTCACTCAGATCACAAATCTGGAGTCAAGAGGTCACTGCAGACCAGAGTAAAGATTGACTTAGTCCACAGGACAGCGAGCAGACAAAGGGCTGTGAGTAAACTTCCACTGGGCTTTATTAGTTTGCCCTTTTCCTGTTGCGGGTGGACCTGCAGATGTTAGGAGGGTTAAATACACCTCACTCAGACAGACGAAGTCCCTGCAGCCGCTGGTGTGTGGACAAAGTGAGTACACTGCACCAACAACAAGGTGGGCAACCTGTGATCCCATCATGCTTTTGTTTTCAGCGTAAATCAAGCTCAGAGGGGATAAACCTCAGTCACACATATCTCCTGATACAATCAAAACATCTGACTTGGCTTTCTTCACCAATTTGTAGCAAATTTCACCTCTGTGATCTTTAAAGGGTTAGTTCACACAAATAATATATAAAAACAAAAAACAATGACATAATTTTCCCAAGTGGTGAAAAGCCTTACAACAGCCTGCCTAGTGATTTTTGGCATGTGTAGGAAATAGCTACTTATGAAATGTGTGGTCTGTAGATTATTATCCTGAGTAACCACTGCATGGATACTAGAAAAGCCCTTTATTTGAAATCAGATAAGGGTCATTAGTTTTCTAAAGTCTGCGACACACAAATTTAATTCTATTAGGGAAATGTTAGAAGTCTTAGCAGCAAATACAAATGAAACCACATGGCACCAGTGGGACATTTTTGATGTTTTCTTATGTGATTGATGTAAAGTTTTACATCATACCAAATGGTCTAGTGCGAGTTTTATGGAGATGATTTCAAAATGTGTGGGACGACAGAATTTTCAACTAAAACAGAAACAAATGGAAAATAAAAGTTCATGTTTAAGTAATTATAATAATTACATGTGGTGGTAGCGTGATACGGGGCTCATATAGGGCTACACTATCTGTAATGTCTGCAAGAGTTAGAGTTAAACTGACATGTTACAACATGGAACAATTTATAATATTGTATATTTGCAGTTTCACAGTCAGAGAATGACTGGTGGTCCAGTCCAAGAAGAAACGTGTTTATTATGATATCTGCATCCTCATACTGAGGTCAGTCGTTCTCCGCAGCAGCAGCAGCAGCAGCATGCAGTCAGTTCAGCTCAGTGTTGCACCATGGTGAGTAGTGTTCTCATTGTGCTCATTTGCTTATTTCTCAAGTCAACATTCTTTAGTTTGCAATAACATGGGCACAATATGAAGCATTATACCCACTACAACAATCTCAACTCTGCACTGTGCAGTGGATGCAGCAGTCAAACTCAAACTAACTGTGTGACATCACGTAAAAAACTGCTGAGGCAAGACATAACACAACTGAGGAGCTCTCACCGCTGCTACTCTGAGATATGAATCATTTAATCGGCTATTAGACCCACTGCCCCAGTGAACAAACCCTTTCCTAGATCCACTTCCTGAAAAACCCATCTCCTTACAATGGGCATTTTCCAAGCCGGTCTTGAGGACAAAGCATACCTTCAGTCAGGTGTACAAGTGTGTGAGTGAGATGTGAGTCTCTGCAGCTATACAGTTCAACCACTGCCAATGCCTGCAACAGTGGGCGATTGTCTGCAGCTCAGGAGCCACTTAACCACTGATGCATATACACTAACTCTCTCTGTGAATTCAATGGAGACCACACTTGTTCTCAGTCAAGTCAGTTCTACCCACAAGGCTCTCATTTCCACTCTTAAGGACAAAAATAATGGATCTCTCAGGATCTCATCTGCATGTGCTTTGTTTTCCATTGAGCAAACAGTAACAGAGTTCATTGTGAGCTCAGCTTCTCTCTGGTCCTATCTGGAAGGGATTCATAGTAGATTGTAAACAACTTGACTTCACTTCTGACAGAAGAGAATAAATCCCCTGTTAAATAGCCTATAGCGTGCACATATCTGCAGCTCCACAGTCCCTCCTGAATGTAACAAGACAACACAACCTGCATGCTGGATGTCAACAATACACACTTCCATGAGGAATGTTTAGGTTTAAAGGCACCAAATTGATTTTTTTTTCCTCCATTGAAAGTCTAAACACTGTGACAGAGGCTGATTACGTTGGCAGTCTGAGAGTCACTGACAGTTGCTCTTCTGCTCATATCATCATACCGTCCAACAATTGATTTATCACTGACATGCTGAATGAGCAACATTGCTCCCAGGACATCCTCATTCATCCTCCTTCTCCTTGCTTCAGTGTTTATTTCCCAGCTTATCATAGCTGTGTGAGTGAAAGGCAAATAAGAAGAAGACGGAGGAGGAGGAGGAGGGGTGGAGGGG
>OMNW01034512.1:16797-42346 GCA_900303245.1 Selene dorsalis | reverse complement strand
GTGAGGTGGGGCTTTTTTTAGATTTACAAGAAAACTATTTTACCGTCTGTGCTGCCTTAGTGTGATCTTTGATAAATACTGGATTGGCAGCTTTATTCTCTTCACTTGTGGTTTCTTTTACATGCAGCACAATAAAAGTGTTTTGTGTGTGCAATGACTGAGAGCATTTGCATTAACAATGGCCCTTGTAGTGTAGGAGAGATGTGTAAATCCGTCAGATCTCCTTTTTATAACAAGTTTAAATGTGCATTTATGCAAAGATCACAGAAAAGGCATAGCTATGGTTTATAAAAATGAACAGCAGACAGTAGGGTTACATCTAACTGTTTCACTTCATCTTTGAAAAATAAGTCATGCATTTCTATGGAACCCAAGAATATGCTTAAACAAAGTGAGGAAATCAGCATAAACAAAGGAAATCTCATAAGGACATGGTGACATGCAAGAAAGACAACAGCTAAGAAAATAAAATGGATTTTAATGGATGTTAGTTCAGAAAAAAGTTCAGAGATGTGGATTCCCTTGCACTGCAGCAAACTATCTAGTTTCCTTGACAACGAGTGGAGCAGATTCTGTGTTTTTAGCCGATGGATTCAAATAATTTTCAAATCCATCTTAACCTGTTAACTCCCAGAGGTGGAGGAAATGAGAAAGTTAGCTGATTTTATTCAGCAGATCACAGCCATTTTCATGTGTGTGAAAGTGGCTCCAAGCAGACTGTTTTCAATATATCCAGATTTCAATTGTGAGTGCCCAGAAGGAAACGTAATGGGGAGTATTTAAGCCACAGAAGGAAAATGGATTCTGTTTCTGTGGTCCAGGCCTTTGAGCCCATATGGAAATTTTTGGCAAGCAGACTTTGAAGTAGTTTAACTCTGCATGCAGACAGATTGTCATTGAATAATAATCATATATAGCCTAGCAGTTAGTAAGGACGATGGCCTTAGTTGTTACATTCATTCTGAGATCTCTTTTGAGGGAAATTGAAAAAGATTAATAAGAAGAAACAGTATAGAGCCTTTCAATATTCATGGTCCCATGGGGTCAGATATCAAGAAGCCATGAAATGCTAAATAAAGTTGTATAATATGTGGAGGCAGTGGGATGATTTCCAAAGCCATGGTGGGCCTTAATGAAAAAAAGAATACATTATTTGGTGACAAGGGAATGGACAATCAAATTCCTACATCAGAGTAGTCACCGAATAATTGATGTTTGATTATGTTAAACCTTCAGGTGAAGTATTCATTCTCTTTGAGGCTTTATGCATTAGAGAAATAATTTAATACAGAGAGAAATAGTTTCAATTGCAGCTCTGAATACATTTATGTCATTGGAAGTCATCAAATCATGTTGGAATTTCCAAGCGCAATATGCTTTAAAGTATTTCCTCAGCTTGTTGTATCAAGGACACATAGTTTCAGCCAAATAGGGATCTAAAAACCCTGCCCTTAATTTTGCAGATCATAAAATAGATTGAAAGGTGGATCAATTTGTTAAATGAGGCAGTACAGGGAGAGTAAATTGTGTGAGAATGAGAAACAGAAAAGCACGGCGATGCGACTGGACAGGGAAACAACATACCTCACAGTGTGTGTAAAATGGAGAGGTGTTAATGAGTATATGTTAGTACAGTGTGTATGTTCAGTATGTATGGTGTGTCGCAAATTAAAATGGGAATGAAAGGATTTTTTTTAAACAATGACAGCAATTTAAATGGAACAACACATGAAAAAAAAATTAAAACATTTCCCAAAAATAAAAATAAAGGGTAAAAAAATCTTAATAACAGCGAGATCTAAACCCACCCACTGGAAAAAAACAGGTTTTCTAGACAGATTAAATTAAAAAAGAACTTAATGAAATTGACATAGCTGTCACTTATTTGAATAATTTGTGATTTTTATCAAAACATGCTAAAGTGGTATGTTGTAAATGTCATTATGAATTTAACAGTTTTTTTTTAAACTTGATTAAGCCACATAGTTCCCATTCTATCTTTATGGGCAGCATCTATCAGTTCAACCTTTGCCAAGTATGTGTTTCATATTTGGCTGAAGGGGTGGGTTTTTCATCGAATGACATTTAATTTATCACACCTTCAAGAAGATGATTTACTACATCAGGGCCTTAGTTTTAAACTGCTGTTTAATTAATGTTCCATGAACATACTGTATGGGTAATCCACTTGCCAACTCACTATGTGACAAAAAAAACAAACATTCCCACAAAACCCAGTTATGTTCTATAGTCAAAGTAAATACTCAGAGAATGGGAAGTTTATCTTCCTACTTCATATGTAGCAATAAAGAATGAGTATAGGAAAAAATAATAATGCAAAACATTTCCACTTAAAAGGTGCAGTACAAGAGAGAGCATGCATGATGAAATTAAGTTTAGTTGACAAAATAAAGTAAAGAAACATAACTATTGTATTACCAGTTTGTGCCATAAATTTAGCAGATTCAGCTTGCTCCTGCAGGGCCTTTGTGTCATGAACTGATCTTGGCCGCTGACTTTTTACTGTATGCTCTCCGATCATTCCATATTCTATGGGACAAAATAGAGGTTGATATGAAAGCTAGGCTTAAACATGATCTTCTGAGGACAAAAGCTTATTACATAATGTTTTTCAGGATGTTCGAAGCAACTGCAGTACATGGCTAGAAACAAAGACCACACAAGTTTGTATTTAATTTGTCCGTCTCTCTAGGGCATAGAACAATGCAACGGATTTATAAGGGTGAGTTGGAAGTATTAATTGAGCTTGAAAGCACAGCGTAGACACATAGCAAACATGCAAATAAACTCACATTGTTTTGTTGTAGTTGTTGTTTTTTTTAAAGACTCTAAACACTTCATCGGACCAGCGCCCTCCCTCCCCACCCTCCTGCACACCCAGAAAAAGAAAAGAAAAGGAAATGAAAGTAAAAATGTGTAAGCCATCAGAAAGCCACAGAGGAGGGGGTCATGGACATAACATGCTATTGATCCACAGTTTCCTCAACAGTTTGTCATCTTTGTAGGATTATTCTTTTTCTCTTTTTGACCCAGTCCATATTGCGAACCTTTTGTAAAATTAGACAAATGTATTCTGAGCTGTATTCATTACAGTGCATGCCCTCTTTGTTTCCCATAAAGGGACAAAGAGACAATGAGTTCTGACGCCACACTGAGAATAGTAATGCTAGTAATATTACATGAAGTTCATTCATTTGCATCAGCTGTTTTAAGTCAAGGCGACGCTGTAAAACAACTGTTATACTTCGCTCTCCTAAGTAGCTCATGCAAATTGTTTTTGAACTGTGTTTAATTAAAAATAAAACTAGCATTGCTTTTGCCAGTGTGGTCCTATAATGAGGTGATTATATCATTTGCAAAGAGGCAATGCAGGTGATGCATCAACAACAAATTCACACATAGCTTATGTTAGTACATTAGACAATACAATGCATCAGCCATTGATAGGGAGGATGTTTAAATCGTCACTTCTGATATAGTGTGTAGCCTCAGATTCCTGTGTTTCTGTGAGCGTATATACTGACCTCCCTGCACAGTGAGGCCTAGAGGGGGAAATCTGTCATCTCATCTGAGCATGTTCCACTGAAAGCTTAAATTTTATAACTAATTATATGGAAAATTACTTGATTACTGGGGAAAAAAAGGACAGCTGTTTGATCTGTGCATCAGACTGTTGGCATTAGCCAAATCATATCAACAAACACGTCCCATGATTGGATTAAGCAAAAATAAATAAATAAATCAAGACCAAAAAAAAAAAAAAAGTGACTCGGTTACATTCAGCTAACAATCCCTTCCTGTTATGACAGCATCAGGAAAGCTTGGCTTCTATTTTGATAATAAAAAATGTATATCAAGAGCGTACAACGATGGGAAAGAAGGCAACCAGGTAGAAGCAAACACTGCAGCCGTTTGATGCTGATTTGTGTCTTCAGAACCATGACTGAACAAAGTAACGAGCTCCAGAAGCATGTTCAAAGGTCTTTCACTCCGATTTGATCACGTCCATATCTGTTTTGCTCAAATTAAGTAGAAAGCACAGTGTGAACCCAGCACTGGGCAAATAATGTGTAGGTACAGTGACATCTTGACAAACAGTGAGCAGTTGATCTCACAGTGTAAGTCTAACTACTGCAGATACTTCGACATGTCATCTCTTTACTGCGTTTGGTGCTCTACCCTGTGGTGTCTTGGATCGTGAACCAATTCCCTTCTCTGGCGGAGTAAAAGCGCAGTCAGACATAGTCAGCCTGAACGTCTGCTACTTTGCAGATCATATAAAAAAGCAGGGCACGCTGCTGTTTAATGAATTTATACAAATGAAGCTTAACGCTAAAAGCTTTAAGATAGCATTAGCACTTTAATGCCATGTCTTCTGGTCATTAGAACTGGATGGACAAAATTGCGTAGCTTCTTTTAATGCGTTTACTTCCTCAAAATAGGAGCAAATCAGTATACAGTCTGTTTGTGTTTCATAACAAAGCGACTGGGTTGCTACCTTAACTACAGAGAAAGTCCCTCTATCAAAGAGGACATACTCCAAAGTATATGGTGCTTGAGGCTGTTTTATCCTCTATTGTCCTCTTCCAAACACCAATCGACATGTCTGTCTTGACAAATCATTGCTCATAACTCCATCATACCTTTTTTTGAAAATGACTTGCCTCTGCAAAACATTGATCAGCTCATCCTATTAAAGAGTGAGCCCTGCAGTCAGTCACACCTAATCTAATCTTGCTGTAAGCAGCTCGTGATGACGAACACAACAAAAGCACTGCAACATGAAAGAGATTATGAAATTGTCATTAAGTGTGATGTCAGTGAGTTACTCTGGTGACAGTCAGTCATTATAGAAGACGCGCTGAATGAATCAAACGTCACAGATTGTTTAATAGAAGTTATCCATCATTGAAGATTTGTCGTTTCGTGTTGAATGTTTGAGTAATTATATTGAAATCAGGCAGGACAGGGAGCTATTTAAGCAGCTCAACCTGTTGGTACACAATTGAGAACTGGTTCATTTAGTGTGTGAGACTGGAATCACTTTTAATGCCATGAAGCTGAGATGTTAATACTGACGCTGTGTTTCAGAGAGCCCGAGGTAGAATGGAAAAGAGCAGGATGTCGAAACATGACACTAGAAAAGTACTGAGAAATAAGCACAACACTTTAATTGAACTGCGAGGATTGTATTCAAGCCGATGGCGATGTAACCGTAAACTTGAGAGACAAACCAGAATTTTAATAACTGGAAGGACAGGCTGCTGTCATTTGTCAAAACAGCACAAACAACGTGTCTTCATTGTTCTACAAGGCAGAATGCTTAGATGATACATTTAGCGTTATGTTGATTTGAGACGGCATTATTCTGAAGTTTTGGACTTGAGCTTTCAAAGTGTGTGTTTTCAAGGAAATTAAATTCCAGATTGATGAGGTGGCTGCCCTTCAGTCAGGACTAAAGAGAATATATATTGATATTCATCAACCATCATGCACCAACAACAACAGAGAGACAATGCCACTAAGAGAAATCCATCACTGGTGCAATGACTGCTTTCCTTCCTCTTGTGCGATGAGTGATTCATGGCTTTGTTTTGTATGCACATAACCTTGACATGTGCCACTGATAATTGAGCAAATAATTAAACGTCACATTTCTGCAGCAGTGACAGTGACCATTACAGTTTTAAAAAGGCTGATGAAATATAGATAGAGATATATAGAAGATATATAAAAGTAGCAGCAGTGTCTTTTGTTTTTTTTTTTAGAAATGGCCAACATATTTGTATGGAATTAAAAAAAGATTTTTGTGTTAAATAAGTTGCTGAATTGCCTGGATGACCTTGGTAGACGGATCAGCAATAATCACATTTCCTTCTATTATAGACAGAAACCTGTTAGGCTAAAGGCATTTGGCTTTTTGTAGTAATCATTTAAAAATGGAAGGGAAAAAAAAAAGAAATCAGGAAGGAGTAGCTTCTGAAGAATAGTTTCATATACTGTATATTCTTACAAGTAGACCTCAATCGTATCAGTAATAACTGGTGGAATATTTGGAATCAAATATGTACAAATAGCTGTCCTATGGGTGAGCTTCTTTATGATAGAGTGCAGATACTGTCATGGAAATGCAATGTGTTACTTTTATCAAACAAAATGAGGCTAAAGGGCATCATTAACCTGTCAGCATGCTGCAGTGAAGCAGTTGTCTTTTTTATATAGACTCGCATATGGAAATGGGATTACCTCTTTCATAGACTCTTATCCCAGCTATGTGTTTTTACACAGTAACGTCCGCATTCTTTCCTTGGTGCAGTGTGTGTTTCCCTTAAGAATAAATAACAAACTCCATCACACAGTAAAAAGTGATGAGAAGTCTAAATGTTAGCAGATTCACGGGTGAGTTTTGTCTCACTATATCTACCTGTCTATACCATGAATTTCCAACTACAGTAACTTCTCTCTGTGCAGTTGTAAACATTAGCAGCTCGGGTGTCCAACATCCTATAATGCTCAGAAACTATGACTCTAGACTGACAAATCTTTACTTTTTTTTTATATCTTAGGAGCCTCTTGATGACTAAATCTGTGTACCATTTGGCTTTCTTTCTTTCTTTTTTTTTTTTTAGAAGATCTTAATTAACTAAAGAAATGGCAGAATGATCATATATTCAGTTAAACTATGCCACATCAAACCTGCAATTACTTCCAGTAAGTGCAAAAAGAAAAAGAATCATTTAAAAAGGACACACAATGTCTGCTTTTTGACATCACGCTGTGCCATTGCTTTATAATGGCCGCCATTTTTTCCTGCTTTTCAGGGATTATCAGCAAATCAGGTGAGAAATAAAGGAAGTGGAAATTAGATTATGCTATTTTGAGCAGGAATACCTCCCTCTCAAAGATGCTGACATGATTGGCTTGCCAGACTTATGAATCTGGCTCCTTTGCAACTTGATCTTACCGTGAGATATGTCTGGCCGCTCTAAAAAGGAAAAGTACTCTTCTGGTTCAATCAGCTTTGGAAGCTGATCTCCAAGGGTACATCTGTTAGCAATGCCAGAACTGCATGCAGACGTGGCAGCTGTGGAGCCGCTAAAACAACCAAAATCTCTGGCCAAAATTTTAACAAAATGTCTGCTCAAATTACCAGCTATGCAGGCGCAACAGCCTAGTCATCGCTGGGCTGTGACCTCAGCAGGTGACAATAAATTAAGCTTACAACAGAGGGCTACCAGGGCGAGGAGTTTGAGGCAACTGTGTTACTGTATGAGCTGAGGCAGTAGAAGCTTTCATCAGTGTCAGAGGTGTGCAAACATGGATAGTGCTGGACACTCTTTTCTTGCCCTAGCCAAACTATTTATGAGAACCTGATTTGGTGGGCTCAGAGCTTCCCTGACCCTTCACAGCTCACTGATGCTTTCAAGCTTAATTAGTGGACATATTTACAAAGATTTTAATTAATGTCCTACTACTGAGTACACGTGGTACACATTAACAAACAAATAAACACTCAGACAATCAAAGAGAATGAAAGTTCCCTTGGTCCATGACCTTTGTCATCACTGAGGCTTTGATCCACTGCATGCAGGGAATTTTAAGCCGAAGCACTGGCAGTGATCACGCTATCCACACAGAGTCCAGTGGAAGACATTTCATTTCCAGGTTCATCTTCACTGCGTGGACACGTTCCATGTGTAATTTTATTGAAAGGCAGTAAAAGCCAGCCTCATGTCCAACGACTGATGTGTCTAACCTTGCATGAAATGAGCCTTTACTCAGAAGCCCTTATGAGTAGCTTCTATCAGGGGTGCTCCGCTTACTGCCCTCCATGCATTCCTGCCTGACTGACTGCCTGTCACAAATGTAGCTCTTAATGAGAGGCACTTCATTACTACTGCACTTTGAAGAGTGTAAGTTCCCAAAATAGAGACAAGTGCACAGTCCATGCAGACCAGGAAAAGGGATACCTCCCTATCCCACGCATGTCTTTCATCCATTCCCCAGCAGCTCAGCTACCGAGGCTGCCGAATTTCGGTCAAATATAGTCATATTTCTGGGATGTAAGGTGCTTAAACTGCATTTGTAGATTTATTGGACCTCAAGTTACTTCTGTTTACAATGGAAATAGTTACACATAAAAAGACATTAACCTTTACAAAAGGTGATATTGAGCACTTGCTGAAACTGTTGTAATATAATTTAAGAGTCTAAAAACTCATTTGTACCTGCGCATTTACTTGTTTGGTTTTTTTTGAGGTATTAAATCAGAACATCAATGCAGAATAATGATCAAAGCCTCTCCTGGTTCATCGTGGAATTTCCTCTATAGAAAATAAACATAACGCTTACAATTAATAGTAGGATCATACAATAGAGAGAGAAGCAAACATTAAAATTACAAAAAGACATTCCAGGGGAAAAGCAAATAGAAAATCAACCATTCTGTGTTACAGTAGGAAAAAAAAATACATCACATAAAAAACATCAAATATACATTTAGTCATAAGTAAAGTACAAATTCTACCACTATGATTTATTTATGCCAGCATTTCAGAGGCAGGACAGTACATTAGATTTTCTCAAGACAAAACTGTGAAGGTTTACTATTCAATGTAAAAAAAAAAGTAATTAAAAAAAATCAAAATCAAAATGATGATGAGCGATTATGATTATGATGTAATGGATATGCTAATTTTAGCTCATAAATACACTTTCTCATCCAGACTGAATCTTAGAAACATTACTCCAACCTTAAAATCCGGCTATGACACTATCTTATAAATCCACTCCAGTGTCCTCGGTGTATCTGCTTACAGCTATTATACAAATCCTTCACTACTGGTTGGACCATATGCTTGAGCCAATCTAAAAAACTCAATTAGTCCTTCATTAAGAAAATGAGGGGGTTGCACAGAATCAGATACAAATTATGAATTGTCCTCTGAGACATACAATTATCCATCATATTCCTTCTGCCATCTGTTTGCTTCCTGTTGACTCTCCTAATGACTTAGATTGAAGCCAAATTAGAATTCTGTGCAACTTCCACTGCACCTCACTGAAAAGTCATGTGAACCTGTCTGAAAATGGAGCGATGCAAGCTTTCAGAATACGGTCTGTCGTAAGCAGAGAGCATATATTAGTTTGTATTACTGATGTGCAGGCAAATGAGTGGCTACACCGGAGATCACACTGATAGTTTCCAGCACAATGCTAAATCACAAGGTTAGGTTATTGAGCAGTACCTCACAAAGCAACCTAGATGGAGCTCTGACGTTATCAAAGCACAGGATCAAGAAGCCCTGTTGCTGGGTGCCGTGAGCAGATCATTCCTCCTCTTTTCCATACACTTCAGGGAACAGGCTTCAGCTGTCTGTTTTCATATCGTTTCAACTCGGCCAAACAGCTATAAATTGAATATCTGCTCTGTCAAAAGCCACGCAGTTTAGATGCATATTTCACAGTCTAAACGTTATATATGTGCTATAATAAACTGCCAGCACAGGAAACAAAAGCATCATCCACATTACAGCGGTTGTAAACAATTGCTTGCTTATCACTCTCGGGGAAAGAAGACTTCATTCTGGTTCAAACAAGAGGGGAGGAAAATTGAAAACAACAACAACAAATGAAGATACTCATTTCCTTGTCATCTATTCTGGGTTTTCACAACGATGTACCCTTTGCATGATAATGTGAGCAGTGTGTCGCGCTTTCGGCTCAGCTGCATGATGCTATCAGAAAATGGATCCGCCTATGGAGCATTTTTAAAGTGGAAGCAATGCCAAGATCGCAGCTTATAAGTTGCAAAATCACCCGCCTTTTCAAAAAGCAACACTGCTGAACCACCCGTGACTAAAAGTGGGGCTGCTGCAGGGACACAACTGAAAGGACCACTGTGTACTGACAGAAACAAGGATGGAAGCGGATTACTAATGAAACCATTTTAGACAGAGAAGTTATGTTACATGAATAGTACAGACACTGCACACGCTGCACACACACTTTGTGGAACACTGAGGCTCTCTCATATCTGGGACACTAGTCTCATGCTTAAAGCATTTACTGAAATATTCTCTTGTAAGTTCTGGCCAGTTGCCTCAAAACACAATTTATTTATTTATTTACTTGTTTGAAAAGCAGGATATGATCCTGATATATGGTTGTAATTTTTTGCATAATTACCCTTTTGTGTTATGTTTACTACAATGCTTTTGTGACTGGATAGCGGAAAACTATGGAAACTGCACTTGGCATCGGTATACAAACACACAACCCCAGTAGATGACCTGGCAGTCACGCACACTGCCAAGCTCAACGCCACCATGCCAAGCAATGCATCTGTCAAGTGAGAAACATGACACATTTTTTAGCACCTTTGCGACTGCAGCCAATTTTCAAAGAGCATACTTTGTCCTTTTCTGAGCCATTTTGCTTGGCATATCAAGTAGTGACCTTCGGTTTAATAGAGTCATGGATTAGCCTCCGTGGAAATTCCTCACTAATAAACGGAAAATGATGCACCTAAGAAATTAAAAGAGAAAAACACAATATGGACTCTGTAACCATGGAGGCAAATGTGGTCGGATGACCATATTTTGTAGCAAGATAAATCATTTCCAACAGCCCCTAATGAGACTTTCATAATTCATGCTGTCAGCTTTTCTGCAGCACCAATCATGTCTGATCCTTTTGCAGTGGTAAAACCCACTGCTTCAGACTGCCACCCTGCATCTATCAGCGCAGGGAACATTGTGTCATATGCAAGTTAGTCATGAGGAAGATGCCTGCAACATGCCCTGTCTTGGCTCATTGGTTAAGCTCATGTTAAAGCAAATATGCTCTCCAAAATAATTACAAGGACACAGTGGCAATGCTAAAATGTCCTCAGACAAGACCACAACAGCAGCGCAATGGGATTTTTATTTAATGGATTCTGATGCCAAGGCCGAGAACATGAGAACCATCGTAGTTATTACAAGTTTCAAAGTCACGCATGGCTGCACTGGACTATAATTACTAGTTGTATTATTTTTTATAATATATCAACTATAGTTTCGCTAATTTAATTTGAACATACCCCTTTCAAGAGAATTAATATTGAAATTTCATTTAATTTTAAAGAAATATCTAAGATTGGGGTAGGAAGGTGGGGTTCAACTAAAAAAACCACACAAACTGTGCATTGTGTGCTATAGGCCGTTATTTATAGTACTAACCCCGTATTAATCAAATCTATTATGTTATTCTGGGCAGTGACAGTTTATTTCTTTTCAGTGATGTCCACATTCTACTAACCTGTGGTGTCCCCCCTCTTTATTTAGACTGTTGTAAAGTGTTGAGGGAGAGAGAGAATTGGAAAAACCTTCAGGGACTCAATCCCAGCACAAGGGGCTGTGTAGTTCAAGAGTCACGGGATTTAACCACTTGACGATCTATGGAAACCCAGTAAATTCCTGAGACAAACACAGCTCACCATGTGACCATGCCCTTGGTTTTTATCTGACTCATTTTATCTTCTGTGAAATGTCTCCTCTAGTCTTTTTTTCCCCCAAAAATAGTTTCGGAAAAGAGGAAAAGACAAATGAATAGACACATTGCCAGAGTCGCTAAAGCCTATCACACTCGAAAGGTCATGTGATAAAATACGATCAAAACTAAGCTGTACCAACTGGCCGAGCATACTGACTGGTGATTTTCAAGTTTAAGGCATCTATTCACAGCCTTATTTTTCAAACTTTTGCCATCCGGTATCAAAGAGATGCTAAGTACTGTTAAAGTAATAGAGCAAAGAAGCATTATCTTAATTTTAAATTATGCTGAATAGTGCTCTTAAAATTATGCTGAGTCTTTGTGGAGGATAATTGTAATTTCAGTCGGCCAAAGTAATTGTGTGGTATAAGAAAAGGAAGGGTGCTTTTAAAAAAAAGAATGATTAATTCATGGTGTTTTTTTAATTTTTGCATCCTGAAAAAGGTCTTGGGTTATTATCCACTAGGGGCCTTTGGAATCATGCTTATAAAAGCTGATGAAAGACCTGTAAACAAATAATGCAACCATTTCCATTCATTTCCATGTTTGTCATTTTTGGGTCTTTCTCCTCGACTTTTATAAAGGCCAAGGTGTCAACTAGATGCAAAGGGATTTATGTATGAACAGCTGTGCTGCCAGTGATGGTGGCGGATAAACCAAAAACATCAATGTGTTGGGCTAAAGCGGTAGCGTTCAGTTATTAATAGGAAAAAAAAAACATGCATAAGTAAAGCTGCTCCATTTTCCTCATCTGACAATGTGACACCAACAAAGATGTCCCCTGTAGTCTGCAACATCTTTCTGAACATTAACTGGATTATTAAACACACCATTTACACACAGATTATTACACAAGGAAATTAGGTTACTGTAATTCTTCAATCAAGCTATTGCCTCGGTGTGGGTATTTCTACACTGTTATGTTCCAGTCCACTGTAACCATATCAAAGACATCAAATATCCATGTGCATTTAAATGAATAAATAAACATGCACTAAAGGTAATAAATCAAAATCTGAATGAAAAAATGAGAACAAACTCTCCTAAATAGCCGCCAGCAAATACTCCACAACTAGAAAGGAATATTAATCTGTGATGGCTGAACCTGCCGGCTCTTTATAAGAACCATTTCCAATGTTGCCCAGCCACTAGCGCAGTAAAATTAGGGCTTAAATTTGTAGTTTATTGAGGTCAGGTTATGAATTCTGGAAAAAGAAGCTATTACAACTTTCAGAATGATGTCTTGTGGTCACATGAAGCTGCCAAAGTGCAGAGTTGCCTGCAGGCAGATTGAAATATGCTGTAAACAGGGGTAAAAGAAATTTAACTCAGTAGCTAGAAAAAAGAAATGTGATCAGTATATAACCAGACCTCGACCATGTGACTTTTGCAAAGGACTCATCAGCTAAAAGGAAAAGGCTTAAGCCTAATCAGGTGGCTTTAAAAGAGGAGGGAATCAAAAGTGTGTCTCAATCCAACAAGTCCAAGTTTGCATAACCAGCCTGGATCAAATCTGGAGTATGGAATGACTTATCAGTGACAGCTCCTTGTTATACGCAGCAGAAGCAGCCAAGAGTGACATTAGTATTGAAAATTAATTGTTTTTTAATGTGCACGTCTCTATCGTCCACCACATAGCCATGCACCATTACTGTGGTCAATTAGCCATTCAACATCTTACCGTTGGCCAATGTATGGAATCGATTACCACACCACAAGCTTTCCCTGCAGCCTACCATACACCCAGAATATTAATTGTTACAAAAAAGAAAGAAAACTCAACAAAGTGAGTGAAATCCGTTTTAACATAAACCTGACTGCTGAATTATTTTCCACCAAGAGACCACCAACATATGTGCCTAACACAAACAGTCCACAATGCAATTTCACATTACCTGATCTACTGTATATGCATATTGTACAGCTGGTCAGTATAATTAGTGTGTAAAACAAGAACCATTCTAAACCATTATTAAAACTTCAATTTTACTGTACGGGAGGAAATAAAGCCTCTTCAGCCTGGCTTCAGAGCCTTTTTAGCTATGATGACATTAAGGATGATTGAAGTGCATTATCTGGGCACACAATGGCTGCTGTCCATTCAGCTGTGCTCTGCAGAGCAGTGAAATAGGGAGCTGGCGACACACTTGCTGCAGAGGAACGCAGAGTTTTAAAGGCCCATGACGCTTTAGTCCTCCCCACCACCTCCACCCCCACCACTCCAATAGGTTTGGCGGAATAGCTTTGACTCTATGGGCGAGTTCACGTTATTGTCGATGTACCTGTCTGATATCCAGTCAAAGAGCTCAGGTCCTCTGCCTCTCAGCTAAAGTGCTGTAAGACTTTAAAAAAGAAGGTAATTTAAAAGATATCCCTTTCTCTAATTCACTGATGGTACCGGGTGAAGCGGTTAATTTTCTGAGAATAATCTGTCATGGCCAAAGCGAGTATTCTACATAATGTCTCTCAGTTTATTGGGCTCTTGCTTGGATGAATATGACAAAATGACTTGCATTGTTTTAATTCATCAAAGTGGAATAACTTCTGATTTTGTGAGATAGTCTACTCAAGATGTGGCCGTGTATTACCATTATTAGGCTTTGAATAGCCTAATAATCAATGCATTTAACATACAGCCCCTTTTTCATACTGCGTTTTCTCTCACAACAAACAAGTGTGATCCGTGTGGCAAAACCATATCCTTGCACTTCTGTGAGAGCAGCCTTAATGAGCCTTTCTATGCAAAAAAAAAAGAAGTAGTCCCATGCATACATTTTTTCTAGTCTAATCAGCAAAGGAGAAAAAAAAGCTGTCTTCTCATGCACTCTCTTGCTCTAATCTAATTAGAATTTATTAAACTAGGCAAAAGTTCAAGGACATCAATGGCCACATTTTCCTCCGCACACGGTGTTGGCTAGTTGGACAGAAGAGAAGGATAGTATGGCAAATGGGCAAAGGAACCATTTCAGTCTTGAGTATCCTTTCACCTCATTATGGCATTTAGAGGCACTGATGAATGCATATTTTCTGCATTCCCTCTGATTTTAAACCAGGCAGCACTGAATGGTCACATAAATCAACCATATTCAGCCAGTAATTGAATCTCTGTGGACATAAGATGATATAAAAATAGAGGGTAATCAGAGGGCACAATGTCCTATTCATGTTTTTACAGATTATAATGTACACCAAAAAAGAGACCATCAGGATTATGAATGAGTCTTGCTCCATAAACACTGTTCACATAAAAAATGTGTAATGAGTAAATGAAACCAGTGCATCTGAACATCTGAAAAATGTAATTGTATGATATACAGAATAATACATGGGGAAAAAAACCTAAACTGCAGGTGATGATAAAAAAAAAAAAAAATCTCACTATAGATGCCTCCTCAGTCGCAATTGGAGACGTCAATTGTATGTAAAGAAAGATATGACTTGTCAGCTCTGGTAAATGATTTTGCAGTTTGTAATTAGAAAAATCCAGGGAACATTGTGTTTGTCCTTTTAAAATTAGGAAATCAACTGTAGAAGCAAATGCTTATAAGTTTTAATTCTAATAGTAATTTCTGCCTGTGTAGTTTTGATTTAAATATTCCAATGGGGCTACCAAAAGTTCATCAGCAGCCATTTGGATAAAATGCCAAGTTTTGTGAATTGTCTTGTGAACTCGCTGCTGCTTGTAAAAAAAGAACGAAAAAAAAAGAACTCGACATTATAAATTAACACCACCACAGATATGCAAATGTACCCAGGATTTGGCACCACTGCTGCCCTCACTTAGTGCTGTACAACTCGATGAATTATGTTTTATGACTAGACACAAATAGCCAAAAGTGTCAGTATGACAACAGATCTGTAAACTAAGAAATGTGGATACAAAATACAAAGTGAAGATATGAAAAGCCTCGCTGTTGTTGTGGAGGGTTATTTTTATGACCAAACCTCTCACATTCTTGGCTGTGGTCTCAGTTTGTCTGGAGAACTTCATTGTTGTTTGAATTATTAATGATCCCAAATCCCAAGCATATGCTTCAGGAGATCTAGAAAAAGCTTTTGCACTTTGATAGTAGAGAATACATCAATTAGAAAATGCAATCATACACGCATGGAGCTATGCATGGCCTTGTCCCCCCCCCTTCTCTGTGCTCCAAAGCACCGGTTCCTGACCATACTGCAGCATATTTCATTGCAATGTGGATCAACAATATCTTTCGAGGCAGTATGCACTTTTATATAGTAGATTGATTTTACATTTACATTAAACTGCGCAGTTAACATGAACAGGATCTGGTGCTGGTTTAGCTGAAGGTCTGCCATCCTGGAATTACTAGACTCCCCTTGCCAACACACATAGACCCTACTATATCACTGTGCTTAGAGAAGAATATTCAGTTGGTATGTCACTTAACAGAAAATTGGTTGCAGTTTTGAAATGGCAGTACCTTACCTAGCATTGTTGTTCAGTAAACTGAATATCTTGGGGATGTGGACTCTTGGTTGGACAAAACAGTTATTCATTGTAGTGGTATTTTTCTCTTCTCTAATGTCATCATGCGGTGTACCTTGAGCTGGTTGCTTTGCACCTACACAGTCTTCCCCTGTTTTTTTTTTTCTTTTACCACCTCTGTTTGCTTCCATGTAAAATGACTGTTATTTACAGTAGGCGCATCATTAAGAAAAAGAAAATCTGCAATATGGAGCAAGCAAGCGTCACTCAATAACATGAGGCAGTGCCATTTGAGGTTATGGGCAAAATGTCAGATTACAGACGTTCCTGAATGACAGACTGATTGACGGGCTGTCCGACTGATCAATGCGTTCATATCTCACATTTATTAGTTTCTGGCAACACACAGAATACTTTGCTGTGCTTAGAACAGCACTAGTCAAGTTGCTGTATTGATGTTCTGGGAATGAAAACGCAAGACTGACGGGAGTCTGATCTGAATGAAATGGGGTGGCATCAAGAGCAGGCAATCACCTTCAGAGGGGGGAAGGTTGTTGACTTGTCCCGCCTTTTTCTTCTGTAACGGAGAGCCAGAGTCCCGCTGTCTTTCTAAAGTAACCTCTTTACCAACCACGACAGCGTATGGCTAGTATTGTTTTCATTTTATGAGTGAGTGAGTGTGTGTATGTCTGTGTGTGACTGTGTGTCATTATAAGAAAATGTGGTCCTGGAGACACCTATTGTAGTGGGAACTACCACAGAGACAGTTTTGAGTACTTTGGCAGGCATTGATATGTCTGGCTGTTTGTATGTGGACAGACTTTGTCAGCGTGATAGTGTCTTAACCGTGTTAGATAAAGTCATGCAATTTCACAGGTGTGTAGTTGAGATCAAAATGAAGGCTGTGTTTGAGGAATGGGGTGGTCCAACCCATGAGTAGAATAGAATAGAATTACTTTATTAATCCCAAAGGGAAATTCATTTGTCTGTCAGCTCATCTACCATTTGCAGAAGAATTAAAAAGCCTCATGGCTGTGGGTATAAAAGATCTTCTGTATCTCTCTGTCCTGCTACGAAGAGAGAGGAGCCGTCCACCACTGCTGCTCCTTTGATCCATCAGGGTGTTATGAAATGGATGATCTGTGTTGTTCAGGATGGCCTCCACCATCCTCATTGTGTATCTCTCCACCACTTCCCCCAGAGAGTCCATCTTTACTCCAATCACAGAGCCAGCCTTCTGAACAAGTTTATCCAACCTCGTTGCCTGCTTTTTCTTCTTTTCTTTTTTTCAGTATTTACTGTTCATGTCATAATGTTTTCATAACTATAGCACTCATGGGTCCGAACATCAAACTGTTGACGCTGTCAAGGCTGTCTGTGGGTTACACTGGTCTCAGCCCGGAAATGTCTTTTCTCAGTCTTCCTCTCATCGATTGTAGAAAAGCTGAAATATGAAACTTTAATTTCTTTCAATTTTCAAGGTTAAATTAGCCAGTGTTACTGATAATAGACAGTAGAGTCCCACTTTATTATTTTTAGACATCAAATAATTTTGTTTTTCCTCAATATGTCTGATGGCCTAATGATGGCATGCCCAAGACTCATGGGCACTGTAGCTGTTTAAAGCTGATAAACTCCTCAATGTAATACAAATATAAATTTGTATATTGAAATTTATATCTACAGACCATACACCAGCCACTGAAGGCTGTAATCCATTCCAAAGTAAACAAATGCTATGCCAATCTATCATTGGCTTTTTCTTTTTTTCCCCCCATGGCTTGGAGGAACTAGTCCAACTGCTCCCACACAGCTCCTGTGCTCCGGTCTTTATTTCCACACTGAATCATAAGACCCACTCCCAACCAGCCAGCTATCCATCACTAGGCCCATGGGATCGGTCATACAAGATGTCCCTTTACTGGTCATTTGATATGACTGACAGTTGTAATGTTTCTCCGATGCTTGGCTAACCTTCTCAGACACCTGTTAAGTAAAACAGTAAGGCTTAATCTGTATCAGATATATCTCAACCTAAGTCCAGTAATGTCTTGCAAGGATGCCACAGTACAAATGTTTTTTCTGGAGATTACTACTCCAGAAACAGGTACTAAAATAAAAATCACTCACACCAGACTGTAGATTACAAATAAATGAGGAATTCTCAATTATAATAGGACTGCTTATGTCAAATCGATTTGTCTAGTCCCACAAGGAAACATTTTGATTGTTTGTTTTGGTTTCTCCCATTAAAAAGCAACGTATTTGCACTAAATGTCTGAATAGCCATTTTTCATGACAACTAGAAATATTCCCTGCTGTTAATTTCTAGTGGTGTTACCAAAGCAGACAGGAGTGATATTTAGGCACACAAATGTATTTGCTGACAGCTACTGCCACCATTGCTCCTAAAATAGGAACGAGAATAAATTATTTTGAGATTAGTCATTAAAAATAAAACAAAACTATTTGATTAGATATTTCTCACCAGTTGGGCATAAAATGAACATTACTACAACTGGCAGGATACCCAGCAGGAGTGGTGCTAAGTAAAGGTTAGTTTCTCATAATGTATAACCGAGAAACTGACACAAACAAAAAAGGGAATTGAAAGAAAAACAACAACTTTTTTTCAATAAAAATTCTCAACTGGAACTGACAACAAACAATCATTGTTGTAATTACAGAATTAAAGTGTATTGCAAATAATATATGGCAAATATTTGCATTCCTGGGGTAAACACAGGCCCTTCGTACGGTGAAGATAATCATTTGTAATTTTGGAGAATACAGTACATGTAGCTTTTTTTATTTATTTAATACACACTGACATGTAAATAGCTAAAACTAATGAGCCTAGACTCTTCCTCCATGACTATATTTATAAGTTAATGCAAAATGCAATACGTTCATTTGAAGTTAGAGCAATCAGCAATTTTGATGTCTCTAGGCACCCTGCAGAGGCAGGAGACGGGATTCATTATATGACACCCTCAATAATTCATTACAAATGAGCTCATCCTGTTTCTCCTTGTTGTAATGTCTTGGTCAACCATGGCCATGCTGCTCGCAACCAGTGACCTCCTCCGTTACCAACTTATGATTAGCCAGGGCCCCTGGCTTTGTGAAAACAACATTCTTACCATGCATCAGAGACACCTACTTCCTTTCACATATCAAGCACGAGACACATACAGTGGAAACGACTTCCAAGGGAAGTCTCACAAGAGCGCAAATCAGTTGGAGACTTTCTCTCATTATCTTTCCTTCCCAATAGCAGTCTGCTCAGTAATTCGCGGCTGCAGCTTCATCCCTTTCTACTCATCCTCTGACTGTTCTCTCTTCCGCTGCTTTGGAAAATCCGGACAATTAATGACTCACACACCGTCCTCTTAAAAAGTACAGCAAACTTTTAATTGTAATGTATTGTGGATAATGGAAGACCTCCGTAAACTCTGAAGCTCGATCGAATCCATTGCTCATTTAAAAAAAAAACAACAACAATGCATCAGTATGCATCTACTAGGGTCAGCCTACACTGCAGCTAATTACTCTGATACATCTGTGCAGCACCTAAGATTCATAGAGTTATTTTCTTTCATATTGTAATTTGCATGTACAATATGACGAATGCATGGTTAGTGTGTGGTGCCTGCAGCACATCAGAATAAACAAGCAATTAAAGAATAAAGTGAATGTGATATCAATAACACAATGCAATCTCTTCTGGGAATACTTAGAGAAAAGAAAAAAAAATCATTAAATACCACATTAGTTTATAGATGGAGGCAATATTTACAGCTATATTCGTGTGTTCCAGTGATTGGTTAGTATTTGATCTTTAAGAGAGGAATCAGAATAAGATAATACGATAATTCAATGAATTCATACATGTATTTGGAAAAGCAAACGCACCCAACACACTTAGGATTCTCATCCTTAAAACTGTCACACTGTTATCATCACTGATCTCGATCCTGCAGGTGGTTTAAACAAAATAATAATGGAGAAATTATATGGTGTCTTCTAGTCGAAACACTAAGCCAGATTTATAAGGTATCTTTGAAATATCTCGACATCTGTCAAGTCTACAGTCGTTCCCAGATTATGAATCCCTACAACTCTGATTTTGCCCTTGCATGAAATTTGGTGCAGTTCTTCGCAGCCTCTTGGTCTTTGACTGTGATTCTTTTAGTGGGATTCAGCTGATAAGATCAGCTAATAAAAGGCCCTGTATCTATCTCACCATCTTATGGCTATAGGAAGGTTGTGTGCTGGAATTCTCAGCTGTGCCTGTGCTTACATGATGCTTTTTTATCCGTCCCCTCCTGCCTCTAACTCCGCTGGAGTCACGCCTTCTATCTATTCAGCAGCATCTCGGAGTGAGCAAGGGGAGGGCAAGGGAGACCGCAATGCCACAAGCGGCACAAAGTGTGGCTTCTGGAGTTAAAACAAGAAGACTCTTGTTTGCTAACTCACTGGGGTTCTGCGCACCGATGTCTGCTTGATTTAGTTTCTGTCCTGGAAAATGACCGTGTTTATTAGTGTCAGAAAACCAGCGATACTGTTTCCACTTTCACTTCTTGTTGAAAACCCAGTAAAATTGCATCATGGATTAATACCACAATGCCAAGCGACAGTTTTTGTGAGTGTTCTTGCACTTTCACGCTGTACTCCATGCAGTGGTGTGGGTCAGGAATGAGGCAGAGCTCTGATCTGTTTGTGTGATACTGAGCCGGGTCGGATGTAAATGTCTTCAATGGGTACAAATCCTAAATGAGCGAACCCGCCTATCATTTATAAAAGGGCCTCATAATTAAATGTAAAAGAGCAGAGATGGGAATCACATGCCTAGCTTCTTGTTTCCAAGCAACCAAGTCAACCAATGTGCATACCACTCTATCCATATTAAAGGCATGGGGAGAGGAATTGGGGCTCCCTGCCCGTTTCGAAGCCCTCCTTTTGGATATAGTCTGTTAAAGGACAAAGCAATAGGAATGTGGACAACAGATCAAGTCAAAGTAGGGAGTTTGAAATTCCTCTAATGAGAACTTGGCTCATTTTAAAGGCATTATTGAGACTCCCGAGCTGTTGTGACTTGAATCCAAAGCAGTTGGCCAGTGGTGGTGGTTAGGGCAATAAATTCCTTGCAGGTTTTTAAAACGAGTGAAAAGAGGAAAAGGGGTGAGAGGCAGGAGAGGGGGGAGATTTGGGTTGTGTTAGGTATTCCTTTTGTCGTAAAAGACAAAGCAACAATATGAGGATGAGACGAAGGAATGGCAAAGAGGATTGAGATGCATCACTTCATTATGTCTTCTTTTCTGGAACAATGGATCAAGAAATCACTCAGACCTGAAAAAAAAGCAGCTATTGATCATGATGCGAACACAGAGGCTGATGAGATCCTTGGCTAAATAATACAGATAATACCTTACTCATGCAGCTGCTTTAAAAGGTGCTAATTCAATTTTCTGTGTGAACAACAAGCTGCCGAAAGCCTTTGAAAACCAGGAAAATAGCCGCACAAACCATCATCCGTAATTTTTATATGTCCACAATGGTTAATTAAAATTAACTTTGCGTGACACAAATAGCTCCTCACTAGTGGACTGCAGCTCCCAAAAACCCTGACTCATGCAGTATTATGAGCACAGTGTGTAAAAGCACACAGCTGTTATGCGTATGACAGTGGGCAGGAGAAGCTGTATAACCGTCCAGAATGCATCCGCCCCTACTCTGCCATCCACGCTCACAACAAATATCCGTCCTGTGTTTATGTGCTCCTGCCTCTGTGTCAACTTCATTTCAGTTCAGCAGCGGGCGGGAAGCACACGATGGCACCACCCACCTCTTTACGGCACTTGACAGTCCTCTGCGTGACAGATATCCGAGACACAAAATGCATTTGAATGATGCAGGCGTTCTCGGGCGAGCCGTGTCGCAATGCTAACGCTAAGGTGATTGGTGGGAAAGGCACTGGGAATGGATGGAGTCCAAGGTAGAGTCCTCAAACAGCTGCCTGGCTGAGTCTCAGTGAAATGGGGTTTTAATGGAAGTTAGTTTTATCACATTTTAGGAGGCCGTGCTCTGCTCTAACAATGGAGCAAAGTGCTGATTTTAAATGTGAGATTATTCAAAATTGGGATAACAGGTCACTGAGGCTGTGTGAGGTGACTGTTCCCATGTTAACTAACCTATTTTTTTTTCCACTTTTTAAAAAAAATCTTTTCCTATCAAAAGAACACCCTCCTCCCCTTCCCCTCATCCACCTCACTGTTTCATTTATTTATTTTTGCTCTGAGCACCTGCTTCCTCTTAGTTCTGCACTCATACTACTAGGTTTTCACTGTACAGCACACGTTTGTACTCCCCAGCACCTGAAATCCATTTGACTAGCCTTTGGTTTGTAACAACTGCCTACTGTACAGACCACCTTCATTAAAACCATCTGACTCTGAAGGGATGAGCTCTCAAGGGCTTTGCAGATCACCCAAAACCCTCCCCATGCCATTAATCTAAATTAATGCTCTGACAAATACGTCATAATATTGGGTGAGAAATATGATAAATGCTCGCTTCAGCCCATCCATAATTAAGTCTCTTTAGCAAAATGGCAAAATTTCAAATTGCAGAGCTGGCGTATCCCCTGAAAGCAACAAAGGTGACCTTATGCTTTTGCTCTAAATAAGCAACTGATAATGGAGATTGGCCTTTAAAAAGACTTGACAGGTGAAATTTAGAACAACACTGACTATACACATTAGATTTGAACCACATTCAAAATTTGAATCTGAATCAATTTTGCATTTATTTTGGCAACAAGCAGTCCTTCCTGCATAGCTCATTAGAACAAACTAACACTATCATTATATCAAAACATAATTAATGTTCTGATACATGAGAGTTAAAAAAGATCATGTATCGTGTTTTTGTTTTCTGTTAAGAATGAAATGAGCTATGACTACTCTTACTGTACACAGAACAGGCTCACCGACCAAAACAAACAGCAGCATGCATTATCATGGCCCAGATCACTTTGTCAACAAATTACTGGTTTAATGTTGCAGGAGCCACAGATCTACATCCAATCCAGCGTGTGGAGTGGCTGCATGAATATTTAGTGACAATCATATCTGCCTCAAATGCATTGTAAATGTGTTTTTTATTTCTCGCAGAACGCACAGAGGAAATTTCGCTATACGTTGTGGTTCATTTAAGATGTGAGAATATGAATAGGGTGTGATGCCTCTCGGTGACAGTGGAGAATTCTTCCAGCATTATTGGGATAAATAGTCCTTCCCTAGCCGGCATCTGACAAAATCACTGTTCTGCAAGAGGCATATTGAAAAAATGGAAATGCATGCAGTTGGGATTTTCATCTCATGCAAGCAACTCTGATATTTCAAAGAGGTATCACAGCTGCATCATACTTGTCTAAGCGGTTCATTATATCTGTTTTCCTAGTTGTTTTCCGAGGTAAATGGCATACGGTATTGAACAGCCCCAGGTGCCAACCTCTAACTAAACTAGGAGGCGGCATTCACTTCATTCACTGGCCTTCCTGGTAATGAGGTGGAAGAGAGTGTCAGCCTATGGCCAGCTGGGAGGCACTTTCCACTGGTGAGTCAGACAAAGTGTAATAGGCAAAGCCAAGATATGAAGGGAGACTGCTGCAGTCAGACTGATGTCACAAGTGCTGGAGGACAAGCTAATAATAGGACATGTTTATGAAAATATCAAAATATAACATGCCATGGGGTGTCCTGGTTGCTCAGAAAGCAGGGGACACGCAGTGTACTGTGATTTTCAATCTGGCTAACAACTTCTTCTTTTTTTTAAAATTTTGTTTTTGCATCTTAAACCCTCGCCTCTTTCATGCAACTTCTTTTTATCCATCGGCCAAACAAGCTTCACACGGAACTCACATATTGTGCAGTGGTCATGATGATGCTAACACTGGCAGGATTTATCAAACCTATACTGGTCTAAGGTGGCATCGGGTGACTCATGTTACTATTACCTGTTTCCATGGCGCCAGAAATTCAGCTCTTACATCAGCACACAGCGGCACAGTGTAACCTGGTGGAGCACACAGCCCTCACATGTGTTTGTTCCCACAATTATAGTGCCAATTAGTCAACTCAGACGACATCCATGCCATTACGAGCCAGCAAGCTGTAATCCAATGAGTAGATGGAAAAGGAAATTACATCTGAAGCATCAGCTGCATTATAGTAGAATGGTTGTATTCTTACACTTTGGACATTTGAAAAACATAATAGCACATAAAGAAATGTGATGATTTTTGAGCTACCTTTTTAACGAAGGGATTGGTGCTTGATTTTTCATCATTGATCTGCTTTCAGGAGCTGTTAAAACATGTGGCTTTATGATTTAGCTCTTTGATCTCATGTTCTCTCCCATTCCCCGACTGTTGCCATGCAGACTTTAAAGGGCAAACTTTCCTCAGCTCTTGTCTATCAGCTGATTCTTGTAATTTCCAACAGAATAAGCCTATAGGGATGATCAGAACTAGCACAGCGCCGGCGTAACACATGCAGAAATCCGGTTCCAAAGGGGAGGGGCTGGGGGGTAGTGCGCTAAACTGGCACCAATTTCCAGGAGCATTAATATAACATGATAACCTGGCGTTGGAGCCTTTTGTCACCTTTAAATGCAAAAAATATTTCAGGGAGAGCTGACTTACGGGCCCAAGGCATACTGCTTTTTTTTTTTTTAAATCTTCTTTTAAAGTCTTTGCAGTAAAGAAACTGAAAATGAGTTTGAGAGGCAAAATTATTCGACTTCAGACCACACTGAATTGGATCTTTTTGTTACGGCTTCTTAAGGTGCTTATGGAGACCTGAAGTATGCGACAACAAAATCGCACATTAATTCCAAAGGAAAATTATTTCCAATGCATAGTAACTGAAAATGCATTGAATTTGAGGAGCATTTTGGGGTCTTTTGCAACGAGTGTTAGCCCCATTGATTTTGTACAAAAATGCTTTAACATTTTATTGGTTAAAATTGCAGCCTAAATTGGTGCTGTTGGTCACTGCTTGATCTCTTTTTGATCAAACCTGCCTGAGAGTTTGGTTAAGCTTTGCAGTATACTATAATCAAGAAAATACAGTTAGTATTAATTTGGATAAATCCAAAGATAATGCTTTGTTGCAGAACCCATTTTCTTTTTTATATACTGTATAGTTTAAATAATTTAATGACTGTCCTAGTTGAGACATGTTTATTTAAAATCTTTATATTTCCGAACAAATCGACTTTTCTCTTGGATAAAAAGGGTTAACTAATTGTAGCACTTCTCCAAAGCCATACAATTTACATGTATCTTCTGCCAAAGGGAGTACTGACATACAAAAGTAGTGACACATTTGTGTGGGTGTTTATTCTGGCAGAGATGGCACTGACATTATATGATGGGCAGCGTTTATTTTCTCATGCCAGTCTAAGGTCATGAATAATTTGGCATGCCCCCTTTGCCTCTATATACCCCCCTTCCTCTTTTTTTTTTTTTTTTGTTTT
>OMNW01034512.1:0-16765 GCA_900303245.1 Selene dorsalis | reverse complement strand
TGGACATTCCCTGTTGAACAGGCTTTGCCCTACCCTAGAACGTGAGGGGCCTCCTAAACAAAGCCGTGGCTTTGTGTATCAAAAGCAGGGAGACACTGTCTAGACCAAATACCTCTTTCACACTAAGTTCACCAATGCCGTTCTGTCGTGAAAGGCAGACTCCGGCAGAAATCTCATTGCTTGCTTTAGATTCATCCGTCTGGCCAGCGCTGATGGCTTCAGTCCATCTGGGAATTCAGTCAGGCTTGGAGTTACACACCTGACATGCTGCAAGAATGGACACAAACCAACACTCCCTCTGAGATCAAATTTGTTTTTTCACTGTTAATGTCCAAAAATGCTGTGAGGCCAATAAATCAATGCTTTTTTTTTTCCAGACAAACGCAAGATGAAATTGATGGAGGGCATTTGTAGGACAGGCACAAATAAAGTACCGGCCAAACATCCAAATGTGTTCTTCCCTCAAGGACATTAAAGTAGTGCTCCGCGATGTTTTTTTTCTGTGAACAAATGTGGCCGTGGGGCAGAACGCATACAGAGACAATTGTTCAGTGTGTTTTGTGCCTGTATAAAGTGATCAACATGAGAGCCCTCTTAGCAGCGCCGTGGCATGGTTAGAAAATTGCAATTTTACAAGAAAGAACAAAGAGAACATGTTTTCACACGGTGATGGTGAGGCAGCAAAGTCGGTCACAGCTCGAGAAAGAAAGTTGGGATTTCTATGAATTCAAATTACAGTGATATAAAACATGGTGCATTGGAGGATTTGATATTTTAGGAACATCTCATTGCTGTCAGTGTACTTGTAGAAGCCAGTTATGAAACAAACCTGTAATCATGCATGTTCATGTATTATCTATTTTTTAGTTTTATCAGTACTATTGAATTGAATAGTGAGTGAATAATTATATCATTTTCTAACCTATTATTTAACCTACTATTTAACTAAAATATCTTCTTTCATTCTGCACTATACTTTTTTTTTCACTGTCCTCCTCTCATTGTGCAAGCAAATGTAGTCATGATGCAATATTTTTTATTTAATCCCGTGTTGTAGCACATTTCATACCAAAACCAAAACACACAAGGAACAGCAGCAACTGCCTGCAGTGTCTGCACCTCTCTTGACATGTGGTTCATGTGTGTGTGTGTGTGTGTGTGTTTGAGGGTATCACCACTCTGATAATGATCCGCCCAGTACCATCCACACTTCTACTCGCATGCTTTGTCAAAATAACTCCTGGCTCAATATCTGAATTGTCAAATACATTTGAGAATGGTTCGTTGAGCTCGGTGAGACCCTAAGGAAAATTTCTGATGTAATTTAATCACAGTATTACCTCAGCAAGTGCAGGCAATAGAGAAGCAAGTGTGGGGAAAATCCAGCTCCTCCATGGAGGCCCTAGTAGCCGGTATCCAGATCTCTCCTCATTCCATTTGTTTAAAGTCAGTGTGAAAACCCTTCTTACATGTAATACACAAGCTGATTTGAATGAATGTGTGAGTGAATATTTGCATCACTACTTTCTGTTGCAGTGTTTGGTTAAGCCCCATGTAAGTCAATGCAACACATGCATTAAGCCTGAATGAAAGACTAAATTCACACTTTGCACATATATGACATGACTCATGCTTTTGTTTCCATTATACTTCTGTATGAATCATATCTGTTGGTTGGATCTTGCAGGTCTTGGTCTGATTTAGTCTTTTACTCTATAAGCCTCTCTTTACGTGTGGACCTGTGTGGATTAGCAAAGAATAATACACTTAAATTTCATGACTGATATAGTACAAATAATTTGTCTTTCAGACTCTTTAATTACGTATTCAGTTTATCTAACATAAAATTGTACAAGATGGGCTACAGGTTTTAATCCAACCTGTGTTGTATGTAATCCTCTCTCTCTCTCCTTCCTTGACTTTCATGTCTAACTTTTAAAAATAATCAAAAAAAAGAAATGAAGGCACAAAAAAGGCACAAGGCCACATCTTCACTTAGCCTGTTTGTCTAGCCATCTGTCCGCAGACAAAAGCGCTTCTATTATAATATTGATTGATTATTCATAATAAAGCTTCTCCTGTAATGAAGCCCCTATGCAGCAGCAGGCACATAGGACGTATGAGTTGCATCAGAGGGTAGACACACAGACTATTCTGCCGTTGAGGTTGAGGGACTTGTTGTTTCAGGGCCTTTTAAACATTTTATTGATTGAATTTTGTCTTGAGTTTCAATTCCTTCCTTTTACCAAGAGCACTGCTGTGAGGAAGCATCCACCAATAATCTGTAACTCATTAACATTTCTTGTCCACTCTATACTGCTGTGCCAGCAACATATGTCAGAGCTAATATAGCTCTGAGAGAGACACTTCCAATCAGCAATCTGTAAGCTGTACAAATTATAAGTCTGGAGGGGAAAGACTGTAATAGCAAATGAAGGGTGAAATTCACCTCATGGACTAAACAGTATCAGGCCTCATGGATGGAGACTTACCATAATAAGGTCATACAGACCATGGACACTTTGGAAAAAGCTGCTGTTATATGCGCTGGCATTAGGATGAGCAATCTCTGCATCCACTCCTCTGACCCTGACCTCCGAGGCCTATTGTAATGCTTCAGTCCACTCAGGACACGGATAACAAAGTCAGCTTCTTCGGGCACTATTTTTCATTTGTCACTTGGGTCAGAGATATGAGGCACCACTGACCTTAAAGATGTTGATTACTCTTTATGGCTGCAAAGCTGAGGTGAATTCTTGTGATTTCTGAAGTGAAAGTGTAAGACAAAAGGCTAAAAAATAAGCCCCTGTGTTAGTATGAAAATGTATTCAGGCCCTATCGCTTATCTAGAGCCACTTGGAAGGGAAAAAAAATGTCAACGCTGCATCTCTTGACACCCACAAAGAACAATGTTTACATAATCCTTTGATTGTTCCCGCAATTCAGTATGTGTACTTTTACTCTGCCAAATGGCAAAGCATTCTCTCACTCTCGCTGCTAATCCTCTTCTTGCGCCCCCTTCCTCTACTGTAGTTGTCACCTCACATCAGAGCGAAAAAAAAAAAAAAAGCTGCAATTATTGCACTTCAGTAACTGTTGAGACAACATCACAACAGTGGAGCTTTGGACACCGCTGAGCTGATGGTTGGGGAAGACGATATGAGGAGCAGAGCTCTTAAACTGGAGGATCTCAAGGCTCCAAAGCACCTGCTAAATGAGAGCTTTAGATCACTGCATGAGAGCAGGCTATAGACATTTTCACATAAATGCTCCCATAGAGCGATAAACCCACAGTGCACTTCCAGGTGTTGGTGCCGGGAAAAACCTGAATGGTCTCTGTCACTGTTTAGTAGCTTTGCAGCTGCAGTAATGTGCAATTTTGAGCATATACACAAGTGGATGGACACTGCCGTGCAAGTTTCCCTGTGGTAAAATTACACTCGCATTCATTTTTTTAAATGAATATATATGGCATCAGTGATGTGAAACATCAATGAGAAAATTTGCTAAATTAATATAAATGATCTGCCCCTAGTAACAGTGATAATCCCTGCTGAAAGTATTTCAGCGTGACAGATCCAGAATACAGAAATTTAAAAGTAGAACATTTTTACCTTGGTTTGTGTTAACAGCATACATTAATCAGATTTGGCAAATAAATTGCTTTTGCTAATGGTTTCCAAATTAGCCTGCATCAAATGAATCATGGGACTAATCAGTTTGGTTGCTCGTGCAAATTAAGACTTGGCCTACTGTTGGGTGTTTTAGTGTAAATCTTAATCAGGTCAAAGGAGAAAGGCCCAAACTATTTCACCCCCATTAACACTTACACTGCTAATGTGCACCAGCAAGTGCAAATTAAACCCAAATCTTTGCCTAGGTTGCATTTTCTTGGTGACATATAGAAATGTCACAGAAAGCAGCATGACACAGAGCTTATCTGGCAGGGGAGAGATTTGAGCTGAGGTGTTTTCCCTCGAAGAAAATTGAATTTGTGTCATGTGTTGCAATTGTTTTTGATGTGCTGAAGCCAAATTACAACACACAGTACAGTTTGATATGTTTTTTTTTGTTTTTTTCTGCAGCCTGACACGGGCGAAAAGACAGTTTGAATTCATATTGTCACACAAACGTTTCCCCTCTTGAGTCTGCAAAGTCAAATTTGTCACTTCAACATGTTTTGACAGAGCTGCACCTTTTTCCTTTTTGCTTCTCACTGAAGAGGCTTTATTAAGTGAGCACTGTTGTATACAACATCTGTGGATCCTTCAATTTGAACAGTGATTAAAGAGGCAGTACAGTAGCCTATGGCACCACTGGCTCTGAATGCATGATCCATATTTGCAGCAATGGTTTCCATGGATACCAGTGTTCTTAGAGAAATTAGCACACACACACACAAAATTGAGGCCTTGTTTAAATATTGCTATACCGTGGTCTGGGTGAATACTCGATTCCGATTGGCTGCAGGATGTCCGTTAAAAAGTGATAATATTATTGCACTGGCTCAAAGCTAGTTGGTAACTATAGCAACAGAGACTCGGAACTTAACAAGTTTTCTTCTGCGTGTCATGACCACTGGAGTCGGTAACACACAAGCGGTATGAAGTGTTCTGGCCTTCTGAAATAATGCTTTGTCACGTAACATTAAGCCATCACCTCACTTCCCTTCACTGATCAGCTGTTAGTGGGCAGAGTTGCTGTGGCTCTACGCTGCGGCCACAGCGGGCTTCCTTTTTCTCACCTGCAGACGAGAGATATTGAATCGTCCGCTCAGCTGTGGCTTGTGAAAAACTTATGCTTTTAACTCTAAAACACACTGAAGTATAAGATTTGATTTAATATTTATTTATTTGGTAAGTGACCATGGTACTAAGCGGGATGATGCCCTTTGAGGTGTCCAATTGATCAGGAATTAATGGACGTCGCTGAAGCAACCGTTTCACGGCACCTCGTCAGGCCTTACTTATTTCAAGTGCGGCTGCAGTGCATTCGTGGGGTTGACATTTTTACACTTCAGCGTACTGCACCGACGGCGCTTCAGCGCCTTGTTCAGTGCCGTCTCTCGGTGTAGTTTGTACACGAAGTTACACTTTCAATTTTGAGATGAAATGTTTTGTATGTGATGAACTCGCTACAAATCAACCTCAATTTACTGAAAGACTTTTTAATCTTTGTCGCGGCAGTAACTGTCTGTGAATGCAAAAGCAAGCGTCGGAAGGAAGGAATCAATAAACCATTATGATCTTACTTTATTACTAACCCTCTGCTACGGCATCTGGTGTTTGCCAACATCTCAAATAGAAGAGCATCAAATATAGATGAATGAATAAGTTCACTTCTTAATGTATGAATCAAAAATATTTTTTGATAAACTAAAACTAATTCATTCAGCTACTTTTTTCTTACATTTATTGCATTGATTCAAAACAATTTAGGCAGATTAGTATGGCACAGTGCAAACAGAAAAAAAGAAAAGGGGAGTAGGGTGGTTAGTGTATGTGGGTGGCCACATGATTAGTTGATGCACAAGGATGACCACCGAGTAATGGCCTCCAGCCATCATCTCTGCACTGATACACTTCAGAGTAAAGCAGCAAGACAGCTTTTGACCAAGGAATACTGATGTTGTTGGAACCTTGAGAATTTGAAATTAGCCCGGTGAAGGTTTCGCTTTCAGCTTTTACAGTGCCCTGTGCTGAACTCTGCTTTGAAAGCGTGCTGTAGTTGTTGCATGTGAGGTAAAACTTGGCGAAACTCTTAAAAAACTGGGGTGGTTGTGCCCTCCGCCTGTACGATTTGATATTCTACATGTGCTGTGCTCGGATTTAACTTTTAAAGCGAGTACAAATGCATGGCACAAGAAGAACCAAGGAGAAAAAAAAGACAATTTTGTAATGCACTGAGTCACCATCAAGGAGAAGTGCAAGGAATGTTTATTAATAGTGACAGAAACTGAACGCAGCTCAAAGGAGGGGTAAGAATCACAGGGTGATTATTTTCTACATAATCACTTCAGTGCCATTTGCTCTATATTCATTAGCGTGATATAATACACACATACACTCGTGCACACCCACACATGCGCACATGCACACCAGCTGTGTGTCTTGTGACCTCTTTTCATAGATGTACGTTTCAAAGCGACAAAATCAAAGGCTTGTAAAACTGCTTCACACATAGAAATGGTCTATTAATGTTTCCTTTGGAAACAAAGGTGTCTTTGAATGCACCAAATCAAAGACTAAACAGATTACAGTGAACACAGAATTTACATGCCAGCCATATTTGATTTGCATCATACTGGGGGAGGCAGACTCTCCAGAAGAAGACAAAACTGGAGAGAAAAAGTTAATTTTACTTTTTGATGCTAAAAATGATGCTTTATTTTGCCAAGAGATGATCACACCGAGGCCAAATTAAGCTTCAACAAACTGAAACGTCTCTTTCATAGAAAGAGATGTCGGATCTGTATGAGTATCTGTTAGCAGCCCCGAAGTTGCCATATAAAATACTAACTTCAGGAGGTCTGTTGTAGCTGGTTAGTTTAGACAACTTGTACCTAATGCTTAACAAAACATACTGATGATTTATGTTGGCAGCAGCCACTGCCAAAATAAATTATTTGCCAGAGGAGATGCAATTATGAGTCTATGAAGTGTAATAAATGCTTTTAATATTTAATACAAATGCTGTAGAGTTGACATTTAATGTACCATTAATGCATCATCCCTTCAACTACCTTATGTGCACTCGTGTATGTATGCAAACATGGATGTTATGATATATAATGGGGCAGACGAAAACAGGAAAAGAACCTAACCCACACACACATACAGAATTGCTACAGTTTCCAGTAATGAACACTCACATTAAACTAGACGTCAGAGGGAGCAAGGCTGACACTGACTCGCTGCTTGACTTGACCTCTTGCATAATTCAATCATGGGCTGATACTGTATAGGACGGTAATAACAGATGAACCCTGACAAGCACTGCAGCTTCAATCCGGTGTGTTTCAGGGCAAGACTCGTCTGGCATCTGTTCAGGTTTTCTGTGTCATTTATGTGTTTGCTGGCATCGATCATACTCAGAAATATAGTTTTACGTATAAATCTAGCCTTTGGCTTCACGAGCATTTGAATGTAGCCTTATGTGGCAATTAATTCAGCCATAATTAAAAGAAGAAGGTTTACAGCTGGTTAGCTACAGTTTCAGAATTCAAATGTAAGAAAAGTCTATGATTCATATTTGAAAGCTGGAGACTGCTCAGCGCTTGTACACTTTGTAATTCCCCAAAACCTGTGACTCCATCTGCCTGCGTGCTTTCACATTTCAAATACACTGAATTACAATCCAGCTGTGTCACAGGATACAAAGTGCCGAGCCCCAACTGGACGTTTTTAGGCCCTTCTAAAAACAGGGCAGGTTTGGGAAGTCTGGACTACCTGTGTCAGTACAATACTGATGCAGTAATCCGAAGCCATTTCCCAAATGCTTCTGATTTATCTGTCACATTTCATTATAGCCACTGTGCTGTGAAGCCTTTTCTTTTTAATACAATACTTCAGAGGGCATCTAGCTGTCTGATGTGTCCTCTGTATTGGCTAAATGGACAGCGCTCCCCGTAGCAGACTTTCACTAATTTGGTGGAGTGCGATTTCCTCATTTAGAGATCTCGCTCTGATGCTGCCATTGAGATTTCGAGGCGATTGTGAGTAAATTAACAATTAAGGATTATTTAAGGAAAGAGCATGTTTGTGATATTAAAAGCTGAAGGAGAGCAGTTGCAGTCTCTGAGACGTAAACAGAAGAGCAGAAGCAGAATTAGTGGTTTTACCTTTGAATACAAATGAATGAATGAATGATGGTAAACAAAGTGACTCTCTTCTTGGAGGAAATGACAGCATGGCTTATTTCTTCCAGCAGGTGAAAGTGAGCTATGTTTATTTTCAATGTGTGATTCTCACGTAACACAGCAAATCATATGACACTTACCCTCTTTATCTGACCTGAATCAACAATTCTCAGTTGCTTAGATGTGGCCAAACATTAACTAGTGCGATTGCAGCTTTTATAAGAAAGCACAATTACATGATTGATACTTGAAATGCTCATGCGCATCATGGGATTGCTGTGACCTGACAACGCTCTCCACAGATCAGGTGGTATGCATGCATAGCAGCAGCAAAAACACTGGATAGAAAGTATCTTGCAGAAAGACAACATCCAGACTACTAGAAAATCACATTTGTGTCTCCAATCCAATTTAAGGACTAACTGTGCACACTGCTGTTTGCAAGTGATCGATTATGAGTTGTATATGTCCAGGCATTGTTGACCCATTTGCACTGGTTGTTATAGTAATGACTTTGTAGTATGTAGGTATGTGAACCGGCGGACCAGAGTCAGATGAGCGCGCTTCAGGCCAGATCGACCCTGTCTCTGTGCCATAGCAATATCTGGTTGTGATGCCGCACTCTGCCACATTGGCATTGGTGACAGATGAGTTTAAGATGTTTGGCCATGTTGGCAGGCTCCTCCTTGTGCCGTGGATGTGACATGGGTGTTGCGGGGTGGCTGCTTTTGGAGTAAAAGGCAGTTTGAAATCTGATTGAAACAGGCAGTCTGTTACACACACAGTTTCCAGAAATTCAATTCAAATTAGATCCATCACACAGCTGTGAATGTGGTTTATATCAGATTTGTAAATAAAGTTCCCATGTGTCCGGACGTGATCAAACAGGCTGATAGCTGTTGTTTACCTATATTCAGGCCTTATTACTATTACTACTACTCTGATTTTCGGATAGAGAGCCTCACTGTACTGTAGACAAGCTGACAATCTGCCATGAGAGTGTTGCAGAGTGATAATTTCTAAATCTCATTCTACATTACGTAACACTTTGCCTTACAGTGAGAGGAGCAGCATATCCACAACGCTCCATGGAAACACCCAGACAGTGCGAGCAAATCTCAGCTGTCTTCGTTTCGCAGTGGCCATTAGAGCAATATCCCATCATGCATCTTTCAAGCATTAGTGCTGCAATTTAAAAGATAAAATCAATAAATGTATTTCTGAAGTAAAAAACTGTCTAATAGCTGTACTATATGATCTTATACATTCCTTTTAGGTGCAGTGCAGTGTTTTCTCATGTAAAAATACCTGATACAAAACATTACCAATTATATGGTTGGCTAATAAAGCATTTAATTCATATAATGAATATTATTATCTTCCTTATATATTTTTATACTAAGATGGCATAATTTATCTATAATAATTGTGTTGTTTGCTGGCAGCTGGTATGTGACATGATTAGTGAGACGGCTTTGAATTTCTCTGAAGCCAATGAATGATACTTTCATTTAAAACCTTGAACTGACCATGCCTAGAAAAATCTACAATAGTGTCTCATCTCCTTTGCACATGTCTCTGCATTGTGGTTGTCTGTCATAAAATGACTTTTTATCTAGTTTTCACCACATTTTTTGATACGCTTTATAAATCTTGGTCATTTTTATATGGTTTGTTATCAGCTCCCAGCCCCTCTGAGATGTCCTGATGTGAAGTGATAGTCTTGTTATTTTGAGATGGCTAAAAACTCTTAGACTTTGCAGACAGTGAGCATGATGCACTCTTCTTGAGGCAAACACCTTGTCTGAACCGATGTGGCTAGAACAACCTTAATTGTCCTTGTGTGTCCTATAGTACATTATGTAATCCCCTTTTGTTTTATTTACACCCCTGCGTTCATTCTCCACAAAAGTCGAGCTGTTCTCGAGCAGCTGTTTTCACTCGCATTATTTTCACATCAAAGTAAAGGTTTGGTTACTAAGGAAGTTCAAATATAATTTCTTTTATTATTCTAATTACTCTTTGCTTTTGAGAGAGGCAGCACAGCTTCCTACAAGCAAAAAGCAAGAAAAAAAAACCCTGTCTGCCTATGGTTATTTGGAAAGAATAGAAAAGTGGGCACCCGTTAGAAACCATGTGCAAAATGGTACAGGAAGGAAGAAAAATATCATGAGTGGGCTCTGAAGTTTCCCTGAAATCAGTGTTAATATGCCTGTTTTTCCAAACAGGACAATGAATGCGTAGTCAGTCGTAATGTTAAAATGACCAATGCAATTTGGATTTCTAAATTTATTGCAGTGAAAATGCTACATTATGCCACTGAATATGTAAGCGGTTGCTGCACTATTATACGATAAGTTTAAAGGCAGCATTCATTACAGCTACATGAGGACACTTCCCATACCCTGCAGAGGGAGTGCCAACAAGAGCAGCCACAGAAGCCCCTTGAGAAAAAAGAATTGGATTTTGCCTCCACTTTACCACACAGACAGTGTCTTTGAGTGACAGACTCATTTGCCAGGTTTTGTGGGTGGATGTTTATGCAAATGCTTCTCCTCTGTGCTGAAATAGCCATCCAGTGACAGGCCAAAACGAACTGGGTTGAAATGCAGGAACATGAAACTGAGAGGCTGAAAGCGGTGCATATTCTACATTAACATCACTGGCACCTCACAACAAGGGATTGATAGAAATTTATCACTTTAAGCCAACCCACACGAAAGTTGGAATATGCTTTTTTATGTCTCGTTTCAAAAAAGGATGACAAAACATGTCTGAGACATTTGACAGTGTTTATCCAAACTAAGAGCTTCAAAGATTCACCCTCGCCTCAGAACTGTAGGGCAAAGCCGCAACGTACTCATGACTGTTGTTCGTGTTTTCTCAGAAGGATGAATGACGCAGTTACAGAGGCCCACCCTGAAGGACTCAAAATGCATTTGTCATTTGAGAATCGCAATTGTTGTTTGTACAATGAGTTGAATAGCTACTTTCTGGTGTAAAGAAAAGATACCAAACCTTCACGTCACATTCAGTCCAAGCTTGATATAATAGAAGCAAGTTCACAGCGTTCCCGCTTTTCCCCTCAACGAGACTGCAGGAATATTTTTCTTTTTCATGGCAGGGAATCAAAAATGATTGTTTGTATTGAATTATGCATATGAGGGCAATAAACAAATCTAATTTGTATAATAAGAAGATGAGACAGTCTTCTTCATCTACAGAGACTTGTTATGTTTGCATTCATATAGAAACCTTTTTGAAGTCAAAGGAAACAAGAGCACAACACTGGCTATTCCTTTGATTCCTAAGGTCCACTTATCTTTAACTCATAAATTGCAAAATAGAGACTGGATGCTGTGATGTCAAAGCAAGACATGCAATTACAAATGGTAATGTTTCATGATAAGTATGCATAGCTGTTGCAGCGATGAAGCGGCACAACTGTATGGGGCCTTTGACAAAGAACAGCATCAGCCTCAGTCGTGAACACACTACGGCAAAAATTGATGCAGCACTAGTGAGTGTGCCGGATGATGAGATGTAAAATAAGGCCTCTGCAGTGGAGAAACAAAAAGATCTTTAACATGAAGCACTTTACAGGCCTGTTAATTATTCATTAAACAAAACAGTCCTTTGCATTGACATCATCTCACTATTCAAAACCTTTAATGCATTTCACTGTCCAAATGTTTCCTGCAGTGCAGCCATCCAGAGGACAGACCATGTGTTGTGTATAAATATTAGATTTAGAGGAAAAAAAAACAAAAAAACACAGGAATTATACAAACTCATAGAAGCCTAAGCGCAATAAATTAAGCACTGACAGGTAAAGAAGTGCTGCTTCTCATCTCTTTGTATCTTCCTTTTTGTAATATCAACTCTTCACCCTGTATATCAAACCAGCCCTGGTTCAACATTTTCACAACGCAGTGGTGGTTTAGATTTGCAGCTTTGTGTTATTTCTATTTAATGGGCTGAAAGCTGGAAGAATTGAACGAGGGCGAATCTGTGGCATTTCAAGAAGAATTCATGAGCAGTTGTGGGAGTTGGTTGCAGCGTGGATGCACAGGCACACAGATCTAGTACCATTTAGAATTCATCACATGAAACGTGCACACAGGTGGAATATGCACTCAGACACATACATGCAGACATGTCTTCCTCATTGCTGATGCAGGATTTTACTGGCAAGAGCTGCAGTCTTGAGGGGGAGAGGTGTGGCTGCCTCACATCACGGAGTTAGACGCTATATTTACGTAACCCATTACTCTGATTACCATTCCGGCTGTACTCTGACATTATTATTGGCAACAACTGTTACTCGCATATTTTACTACTAACTAACTGCAGTTATTGCAGGCTGTGAAATTAAAAAGGTGGACCTGTCACGTCCATGACACTGCAAAAGTGACGGAGCCAGGCCTTGGGTGGATGTGCTAATTTAAGAAGTGTACGTTTCAGGCTGGAACTGTAACCAAGAGCCATATTTATGTTTAAATTTTAAGTACTTGCACTTTAATGAGTATTTCCATTTCATGTTACTTTATACTCACTGTTCACAAGGAAATTGTACTATTTTTACTCTATTACATTTATTATTATGATTAGTAGTTCGAACTGTTAATTTAAGTTACTATTCAAATGACTGTTTTACCAAATTAATAATGAGCTTTTAGAATATGATGTACTGATATAGATGAAACTTCGTACCAGTTCTCCACCAGCCACAACAGTAAAATGCTATTTATATGCTAATCGTTGGTATAATAGACAAATAATACAATGTTATAATGCATTAATGTAAATATACTTCACTCTCAACATGTAGGTGCTTTTTAATTTTTTAGTTTCAGCTAAATGATCATCAAAGATATTTCTTTTTTAATTATTAACAAACAGCATTTCTGCCTTTGCATTTTGGGGACATAATACTTTGTGCAGTCATTTCTCGAATGTAATCACCGGTTCTTACGCTGCGTTCTGCTTCATAGGTGTCTGAAACCCATAAATCATCTCTACACTTTTTAAATTGTATTTCAGGTTTTTCATCCAGACTCAGTGCATTTCGCTGCATCCTGTCTCCAGTTCAGCTGTGACAACACAAGCCTTTAATTTACTCGGAGGTGGGTTTGCACTATTCGCAGCCTGGGTAGTGGAGAGTTATCACTCTGAATTCCAATTGTCATGCTGTTGAAACACAGCCTCAAGACTGAGATCACAAATCCATGTCAAATGAACATCGGTATTCTCAGCTCATCTGCATCCAACCCCGCTGCCAGGTTATCATTGTTAGCATCACGGCACGGCCCACACTGAATGGGAAAACTAAAAATGGATGAATGAAATTGAACAAAGTACCCAGAATTCCTCTGCTCCTTCAGTCAGTCAGTTATTCATCAATATACTGCACTCCACTTTTGTAGAGCAGAACCACATAAACTATTTATTCTGCATCAATACTTTATCACTTTATATATTGATACTCAACCAGACTATCCATAGGCAACTACCCACACATGCTGTATTGGTATAACTGCAAAAAGTACAGGTTAAATCTAATTACTAAAGATAACCTAAAAAATGCTCTTTACACTTTAAATATGCAATTGATGCCAACTAATAGATGGGAACAAATACTATCTGAAATTAGACTCCCATTTTAATCTGAATGCATAAAAATATGTGACACTGTCATTTTCCAGTTGAGCCCCATACTCAACTTGCATATTGGACTCCATATCCTACAGAATCCAACGGAGACAACTGTCTTTCAGGGGTTTTAATTAAACAATTACCATAAATTTGATGATATTTCAAATTGCGTGCTTGCACGTTTCATCTTCATAATTCTTTAACGTGCCGTACAAAATAAAGACCACAGCAGGTCTCGTGTGGCGGACCCTGTGTTTTATTGCGTCATAAATTTGTAATGCTTGGAAAATGGAGACTTTTGTGGGTCCAAACAGCCCATTTGCATCCACGTGTGACACTGTGAGTGTTTTCAGCAGAACTTAAAACATGGCAACAATTTTTTTGTGGTTTTATAACACTGTGTAAAATGACTTAAGAGTCACCTCAGAGCCTCATGAATTTTTATGTCCAGAAACGGTGACCTGGGCCATTTGAAGAATATACAGCTGTATATCTTTTAGCTACATGTAGAAAAGAACTGCTCATTTGCCTCGAGATCCCTCTTTTTTTTCTAACCAGAACTATTTTCTGGTAAAAATATTAACCTCATTTTAGAATTTCTCTTTTGTATATTTTTCACAAAACATGACCAAAACTGACCCAGAGCTGTGTAATTGATTGCAGCGTAAAACTTAATCGTTCCACCCTCTGCACCGATCCCTCCTCTATTTTTTCTAGAATAGGCAAAATTTAATATGCAGTTTATGGACAAAGAAGATGGCTGGCACTTTCATGCTGATTCTTCAGGGTCCTACAGTCTATCACGCTTTTTGTGTTGACCTTGTCATTCCCTAACAACTTTCTTTAGCATTTCCACAGTTGCCTCGGGAGGTTTAATACAGAAGAATGAACACAGAGGGCATAGCTCAAATACTGATTCTAACAATCCAAGAGCTGGACATGGAGACAGTTTCTTCCAGCAGGCTTAAATTCTTAAAAGGTGGAATAATTTAGCCCTGGATTTGAGGGCTATAGTGGAACATGGGATATTCTAGATATTTACTATAGCTTAAGACAAACAATGCATGTCTAAGATAAAACAAACAGATTCTGTGCTGTTGAGCTGAGCTCTCTCCTTCACTGAATTGGAACTAAAATGGCCTCCAAGTGTACTGAACAATGGGGGTGAGCATAATGCAGTGTGACTACTGAGTGACTTGACTGAGATCCAAAGTGAATAAAAGGCCTCACTATGTGAGGCAGCAAGGCTGAGCTGCTGCAGTGCTCAGGACTTTGGCGGGTGACAGTGCATTAGAACGCTTCACACACATTTCATTTGCCAATAAAATCCTATTGCCATTTTCCACATGGCACACGGTCTGCATCGTCAGGAGCCGTGATCATCAAATAAGCATCTGCAACTGCACAAAAAAGCATCTGTATTTAGTCTCAAAGTGGAATTGTTGCGTGGATGAGGGTAAAAAATAGCTCCAGCAGAGAGATGTGAAAAATTCCTCCCCTCCATGTCAGTTTTGCGGTCATTAACTTAAATCACCCGTGATAAACAAAGCTAAAGAATCCTCATGAAGAATTGATGTATTTTATACATATTGCATAGTGCATGTAAGAGTCAAATAAATGTTCATAAGTGTGAACAATCTTCTTTCAAGTGAAAAACAAAGGATCAGGACTCAAATCTGGGATGTCATAGTCGATGCTAACCTACTTCTTGTACTAACAATGAATTTGGAGGCCCACTTTGTGGACTCATAAAATATTTATTTGGATATTTTACATATTTATGAGCTTCAGTGTTTTTGTGGCATTATCGGTTTTGAAACAAATTATAAACCCTAATCTCCAGAAGGCATCTTACTGTCACTGCAACATTTGTGATCTTTTTTTCCCCCCATTATTACCCATAAGTCAGTGACAGTGCAGAAGAAAAAGTAGCAGGGGAAGGGAACAGAGGTAGGCCCGGTTATGAGCTGAGATATTTGACAGAATCAAAATGATGTTTGGATGAGGAGACTCGGCTTGTATGAGACAGTTTCCTTCTGATGGTGAGGAATCTTGACATGAGCGTCGCCGTCTGAGGCACTAACAGTGAACACCTTGGAAGCTGTGCAGCAGAGCACATTCCTCTCGAACAATGAGACTCCTTGACCCTGATCCTTGAACACCGGAAAATTCCAACCAAACGGGATAAAGAATGAGACGCCATTGGTTAGCCAAGGGCAGAGTGGAGAGCCACAAAACCAGACAATGCCTCATCATGTTTATTTTCTACAGCCAAGTGCAATTTGTGAATGTTTTGAACAGTACAATGTGGAATTTGAGGAGGATTTCAAGCCGGTAGACATGTAAACACGAGCATCTGCAAAGGCCTGGACAGAGAGCTGGGTGAGAACATTACTTAGCACTAAAATGTCCGACTCTGCTTGCTCTCTGGCTACTGAATGCCTCTTTTGATTCATTTGATGATCTTGCTTCATCTTTTCAAAACAAAACGTGCCAGAGAAATTTCAATTAACGCCTCGATAGAGAATCTATAAAGATTTTCTTTTTAATTTTGCAGTTCCAAGGACACCAGGACATCAGAGCTATTCAGTCACTATTCATTCACTTATGGGCAGCTCTGAGAAAACAGCCTACTTTGACTCTGCATGTGTGGGATGTGGGATGAAACCCACACAAATACAGAGCACACATGCAAAAACCCAAAAAATAGACAGAATTAAATCTGTCTTCCTGTGACTGCCATTGTGCTGGCTCCTTTTACAACTTTTATTCATGATATGGGACAAAGTGATAAAAATAAAACTGCAGGAATGAGTCATCCACGGAGTGTATCTGTTTAGGATTTTATCAGTCACTGTGGTTTTTTAGATAGCCAGAGTATCAAGGAATGCAGTCCGCCCCATTGTCTGCATAATCACCTTAAATTGTTAAGAGCTTTAACCTTTACAGTGTTGCATCCCTCCGTCTGCGTAGAGACACTAGAAGGGCATTTCAGTGGCATGGCTGGAGTACACAACCTCCAGCCTTGCTTTTCTTTGATGTGCTCTGAAGCCATCCTCTACCAGGAACCGAGAAGATCAAAGACAAGCGATTTTGTCAAATGGAGCCCTTGTCGACTGTTTGTAATACTTTATTCTTCATCAGGAACACCCACTCTGTCACCACGATACCACAGGAGACACAGTGCTCTTTTAAACCCAGTGGTGATCTCCCCGTTATCCAGATGAAAACGGATTTATTCCAACCTCCTAT
>OMNW01034511.1:79869-95724 GCA_900303245.1 Selene dorsalis | reverse complement strand
TTTGAAGGTGACATGTAGGAAGAGATGGATGTGTGGTTTGCAGCCATTAAAATGTCCCCATGAGGCGAAAGAGCTGTTTGTGTCTTTAGAAGAGTTACAGAGCCCGGGGTGAGACAGAAACAGGAGACTCACGCCGCTGAGCTGTTTTCATCATAACAGGATGACCCTTTGTCACCGCTGAGAGGGAACACAGCTGCCATATGAGATACATCCACCACATGAAGGAAAAAACAGAAAGGTACGGCAGCTTGATGGCTACTTCAGCTGGCAGGCTCTCATCCAAAAACAGTCATTAAAACAGAGCACACATGCTGAATCAGTCTGGGAAGGGAATTTGATTTTTCCAACTCTTGCTGTGAACAACAAGATCAAGTTTTATTAAATATGCCCCTAAGATTTATCATTAACAGGTGTTGTAGTGTGTTTAAAGTGGGTAAGAACAGAACCAAACTTTCACTTTAAATCATCTCATTGCATAATAACAAATGGTGCCACGGAGTTTTATCAAACACCAGTGCAGTCTGTGTGGCAACATTACAACTAATGCAATTTCACCTCACTGCATTAAAACTCATTGGGATCGTTCTTATGTAAATTAATATTATAGCGTCACCAGAACATTGAACTTTTTAACTAAATGTAGACGCATTCATCAGTTCTTTACCTTTGTGCAGCTTTTAATAACATTTCAGTTTGCCAGTTTGTAAGATTCTAATATACTGTAATGGAAATTTTTTACCACAGACACGCCATTAAATTCTTCTTGTTTGAATACATGTAACATGTTTAACCTCTGATATTACGTACATATACAGTACCGGCTCTGTGGTATCATTAGTGTGAAGTGACAAAAAGAGTTATTGAAATGAAACCATGTTAGATGTTTAGAGGTGAAAACACTAGTTTAACCTTTTATGAGGCGTTATAATTCACAGGCTTATACAATTTATCTTTTATGTACGTCTTAATGTGAAGAGCATTCCCTGACTGTAGCTGTCAAGTGAATCTTGTGCAGTAAAAAGAAAAGTGCTGCCTGTTGAAATGTAGTGAAGTAGAAATACTGTCTTGCATAAAATGGGGAAAAAAAATAAAGTTTACTACCAGTACATTCTAATACTGAAGAAATTTTCATTTAAACGAGGAAAAATGCCACGAGTAGATGGTTACAAATGAAAAGCCTTTCATTAAAATGGCAATTAAAGCAACTGTTTACTCTTCTTTATCTTCTTGTCTTATCTTCTACTGAACAAGCACAAGGTAGGCGATGATCAAATGTATGCTGCCACTCTGTTAATGTACAGCGTGCAGTTTTCTTTCCAACTTTGGTGTTTAAAATGAGCACTGGTGAGTGAGTCTGGATGTCCCCATGAAGTGCTCTGCTAATCACAGGCATAAATCAACTACCCACTGAGAATCTCCACTGGACAACCACACAGAAACACACATGCATCTTTTTATCTGTGCAGCACGCCAAGAAAACACAGCAGCAATGTAATGAGGCAAACCAAATGCTTATCATAAAAAGCAATAGTTACTCAGGGATTATGAGCTTTTAATGATCATACTACCGCCAATTAATGCAATATAATCTTAGTGGCTTGTTTGCACTGCCAACACTACCTAATGCTGGCAATGCATTACCTGATGGAAGCAGTAAGAGAGGGAGGCAGTGAGACAGAGTGACAAAAGTAGAAAAAGAGAGAGAGACAGCTTCATACTGGTGGCAAGGCAGCACTGTCCTTGAGATCATGTGAACTGAAAGCAGAGGAAGGACAGTGTGTAAAGCTGGCCGGCTGGCTGGCTGGCTGGCACTCACACTGCCCTTCTGGCTGAGCACAGCAGCCGCAAAAAGAAGAGTCAAAGCCTTTCTGCATCTGAATGGGCCTGAAACCGCCAAGTTTTTCCAAAATCACTATAGAGTGAGTCAGTGTGTCTAAGTGTTGGCATACATACACCACAATTGGATTAGAGTTACAACTCCAACAGCCACATTTCTCATCAATAGAGCATAAGTGTTCATTGTGACATCAATACTTCAATTTAAAACTCCTGTCACACAGATGACGACGGACAAGGATGTTGCTTTGACAATGGCACAACCACAGCTTATGTATTTACAAGTGTCAAAATAAAGTAAAGAACCTATTATTTACAGTCATGCTACAATTACAGATGTGCTAACACTCCAGGTCCCTCTGATTATACGAGACAGCGTCATGCCTGCTACACTGACTGGAAACACTGTGCACCATTTCTTGTAGGAACACCACTTGGAGAGACAGGAGATAATTAGTTTTGATAAGCGGAGTAACATTAGACCTGCCACTGCTGCTGGATGTCAACTGTAATGAGATCACTCATCTTGATCCCACGTAAATATAGCAGCTCAGCTAAAAGGGCAACGTATCAGTGGCAGATAAGTAATCCATGATGTAAGACAGGGCAGCTAATTAATTCACAAATATAATCAATACCCCATCTAATACAATCCTATCAACAGGCTAAATACACAAAGGGTTAATATTATTTGCATATCTTTTTTGACAAAAAACATCTGCCACTGAATGAATGTATTAAGAATCAGAGAATCATTGTGCAGCAGTGGTGACAGGTCAGTCATCATCAGTGTATTTGAGTGATGCACTGCAGTTTTTTTTATATCTTGAACACAATATCTCACCTTGAGGGAACTTCATCACATTTGGCCCAAACATTCACTTGGACTCAAGGATGAATAGATCTGAATTTAGTGAGCGGAGGTCAAAGGTCAAGATCACTGTGACCTCAAAAAAAATTTTTTTGGCCATAGTTCATGAGTTCATACTTACAGCAACATTTTATTCAAAATGTCTGATATGACATTTTATATCCAAACCAACTATGACATCATAATGTACTGCAATACTCTATACATCATTAAATCACATAATTCAGCACTAGAAGAACAAATTGTGACCATATTTCCTGCAAGTGGACAAGGTGTCAGCAGCTACAGCCATGAGGTGTTGACTCTTGTTATTACTGGTGTGCATCATCAGCCACAGAATTGCTCCACAATGGTTGGATTTTCAGTTTAAAAGCAGGACTAACTTGGGAACAAGTAGGTGAAAATGCCTTACAGATGAAACCACAAAGTAGATATTAGTGTATCTATATATAGAGTCTCCACCTTAGTTTAGTCCTTTGGTTAACTTTGGTTAACTTATTATTATGACTGGGAGTGTTGTGTATTCCAGCAGTTTGTAGAAGAAAAATCACCGTCCTTATGGAAATTGTTCCATCTCTAACTGTGGAATTCCCACCAGAATGGAGATCAGTATGTCGTGTGTCACTGGAGGGCAGGGCTTCACATTTTAAAAGGAGATCACTTGAGGACAAAGCTGCTGGGGAGGTCCTCCCAACACACATGAAGCTTAGAGTCTTATTTGGATACAGTCAGTACTGCCCTAGGTACCTGGTAATTACACTCACATTTTCATGCTGAGTGGTCACACTTAGAGGTTTAAAGGTTGCCAAAAGTGTTCAGTGGGTTTAATGATACATAGTTTTAGTAGTTGCAGCTGCGGGAGGTTGTAAAAATACTAATAAGGTTTAATGTTAATGAAAGAAGAGTAGAGGTTGGGTCTGACAACCGAGGGTGGTTAATAGACTTCTTTTTTAAAACCTCTTTCAGAGAAGACAGAAATAAATAGGTAGATAATCTATAGATCACCAGACTGATACGACTCTTCAATCACAGCATTGGCTGTGGTTAATTCCTAACAATTTCTTCACATGCTAGGAGCTGATATTAAAAACTGGAGGACATTGCCAGCAATATTCCCAGTTCACATTATCAGTCATAAAAAAGAACATCCCACCCCCCATAAACTTTATGAACTCAATGCTTCCTCAAGTTCCTCCAGTAGGCTATTGGTCTAACCTTCGCTCCACAATATGCTTAATGAGTGTCTGCTTTAAATCCTTCAGCCTTCAGCTGTCTTAAACTGCACTTAGCTACTTAAATAACTTATTAAATATAACAAGGTCAATCAAACCTTTCAGCGCAATGAATATGTCCCTGTCATTATCATCGTCAATTGATCTCTGTTTCCGGAAGAAACTGGAAAACAAATGATTAATATTGGGATGACTAAGCTGTTAGTATGTCAACCCTCTACAGAAAATATGAGATGATAAATATGATTTATACATTTCATTCAACCTCTAGATTGGAAGAGCCGTTTCATATTGTATCGATAAAATGGAAGGACGATTTGGACTGTCCTCTATTGTGAGACAAGTGTCCATGTTAATGTATAAAGAAACAATAGACAGATATATTGAGAGCTAAAATAACACTGTTTTACACACTAGGAAAAAGTTGAAGATGTGGGTTAATGCTGAGTCAGAACTATCTAACAATGCTGAAGAACAAGTGGCTTTTGTTGTGCTTCAGATTGAAGTTGTTAAATCAGACCTAAAATAAGAAACGAGAACAGAAATCAGTCCTATATTTACGTAGCAATGAAAGCATGGAAAAGGGAAAGTCTTTACTACAGAGGGAACTGGATCAGGATGCAACACGAAATAAAACATCTGGAAACAAAACATTCATGTTAGGTTCAAAGTCAAGGGCAAGGAAAAAAAATCTAACAGATGGAAAGACATCAAATGGGGTTTGCACTCAGCCGTACTGCTTTTTTTTCCTTGTGGTTCCATGGGATAAAGGGAATATCAAGTCTCAAACAGAAATAGAGAATACAATATTTTGATTTCTTTTGATCCTAAAGCAGGCAGGACCGCTGCAAAAAGTTGTCCAGGAATAATAGCATCCCATCGAACCCCCTGTAAAGACAACCTCCCTGCTCCAAACCCATTTCATTTGATTTTATCCCATTACTCATGAGAAAGGTAAAACATGCCAGTGAAGGCTCCCTTGTTATCAGCTCCTTGTGCTGCTGCTCCACTGACAGTGCTGTGCTTGTGTTGTTTGCTGTGCAGTGGCTTTTTTCCAGCAAAACCCCAGATTATGTAAATCATGTAAAGCCATTGCTGCCAACTTCCACTAAACTGGGTGACTCTTATTAGTTTTGTCAGGGCATCATTTATCCTCTAACAAATGAGTGAAAATTTCCATTTAGGGAAAACAACAAGAGAAGCAAATGAGATCATGGATGCGTGCTCCAGGAAGATTTGCACTGCTAAAGCTCAGTGGGACTCAGCAAGGACTCAAGAGTCACGTCTGACCCCCACAATGCTGCGCAGCAAAGCAATGCCATAATGATCATAAATGACTGAGGTTAAGCTCTTTTCCTCAAAGGCTCCTCTCCTCATAGCCGACACAAGCACATACTTAGTATGAATCAAACCTTTAAAACTTCTCTGACCTATTTTTCATGAAATAAATTAGACAGGGAAATATGTCGGGCTAATTTCTACCCTATTCCCTATGGAGGTCCAGGAAAGAAAAAAAAAACCTGTCCACTTATAATAGGAGGGTCTAAACTGACTACACACATATGCTGGCATTAGGAATGTTATAAACCATCTGTTACTGTATGAGACATCATTACAATTAAACCATATGTGGCCCAATTCTGCTGTAATCACAACAAAATGTGCAGCTTATTATACATGTTTATCACCAACAATTTGTAAGCCAATGTTTTCCCAGTGCTCTCCCTCCCCTCCCCCAGTGATGACAGCAACCATATGATGGGAATTGTCTCATTGGGGCCGAAGGTGGGAGAGAGGGGACCCCTCTGATGGATGCTGGGACACCGGGTGATGAAAGCAACGAATCACACATCTGAAATTCTAATCAGGACGCTCAGCAGGACAGAGGCAGTAACACTCATCGTGCTGCTAGGGTTCCTGTCAACCTTACAAGCTAAACTGCACTCACACACGCACACACACAATTCACACCTCTCAGAAATCACTACCCCTCAGTTGAAACAGATACTGCAATTACCCAGAAGGCATGGAAGACTCCATTGAAGACTGCGCTTTCCTCCCTTCCTGTAAAAGCAATGCATGCACCGTGTGTGTGTATGTGTGTGTGCAAGTGCAGTCACGCATGTATGCCTATTCCTCTGCAATGGGGATTGGGACTCACTCAACCGCTTCATAGAAATGCAAGAGAGCGACATAATTCCCCAAGTGTAAGCAGTTACAGAAATGAAGAATTTAGCCAAGTTGAAAATGTTTCAAAATCAAGTAGCAGGATTTTTATTTATTTAAAGCAAAGTGGTATAGAAATTCTGATGATAAATAATGGCAATAAAAGCAAAAGTGCCTATAGTGAACCCTAAACTGTGGGAGAAAAGACAAGAAATCATGCCCAGTAGCAAAGCCAATGGTTAGCTGCTCAGTAAAGAAGCATGTATTAGTTATATCTTAGCCTAATGTAGCTCCAGTGGCTCTAAATAATAGAAATTTACCATGAACCTGTTTGATTAAACTTCTTGAGGATTGTTTGTTATGTGCAGATTTCCTTCTTTGGTTTTCTGCACATGAGATGAAAACGCAGCTAGCACATTTTGCTCTAGCCTACTATTTTGGTGCATTGTGAGAGTGTGGATGGCACTGGGAATGAGCTGTCCATCTTCACCAAGAGTGCCTGAGCACGCTGAGATGAGCCCACAGCTCGACTGGCTGTCAGGAGTGTCGGTTAGTTTGGACGCCTTTCTCTCTCTGTATGTTTGCTTGTCAGTCACTCTCTTCCTTCCTTCCTATCTCCTCTTGTCCATTCATCGGCCTTTCAGTCAGTCAGTCAGCCTTGTCTGCCTGTCAGCCTCTCTGCCACCGACTCCTCTCTGCTGACTGGGCCCTCTCCTCTGCCACACACAGAGCAGAGCCCCCCAGGAAAACAAACATCAGTCCTTTCCTCCTCTTCTCTTCAAGTGTTCCTGGGAGCCTCCTTCCACAAAGCAAATAATGTCATGTGCTACCACAGCAACACCCCCATCCTTTCCCACACACAAACATAACACACAGTCTCAACCCCCTTACTCCCCTACTCCTGCTGTCTCGTCGCACCTTCCTCTCTTCCCTTCATATTGTGTCAAACAACCCACTATAATCTCCTCTAAACCACAACACACTCAAACAAGCGTACTAGCAAACTGTAAACCTGAAGAGGACTCACACAGAAAGACATTCTGCTTCCATGTATAAATAAGTCACTGTATATTCCCTTTGTGTCTCATGAAGCCTTTTTTCCTTTCCATACACTGATGCTGAGGAGGCACTGGAGAGTTCAATGACTTTGCTAAGCCCAATCACAATTAGGAAGGATTGTGTAATTCAGAGCTCAAGGGGCACGTTTCCCCTGATTTACCACAATACGTTCAGTTAAGAGCAGATTAGCACCTGAGGGCTGACAAAGAGGTGATTTAATTAACCTCAGCCTATTAGTGTGAGAAGATTGCTTTTGTTTCAGGGTAACTCAACAAGCCACAATAAAATACTCACATCTTGAGTTTCACATGAATGGTGACGCTGTCACAGACAACACAGATGGGTGGAGAAAATCTGCTCATCCCTCATTATTGTAATTACATTACATAGAATTTGTTCTATAATACATGAAAAAAAAACACAAAGCAATACAGAATAATGATATCTGACTGGCTGTATTCATCAATTGAATTCTATTGGGATATTATTGTCCATATAGTCTAATCTGAATGGGAACAAACTAGATATCTTCATATACAACTATTTATATCCAAACAATGATATAATATATTTTCCTATCTGTGATCTGTGTAAACACAGGAATCATTTCAAGTCTCCATTACTTTAACCAACCCCAGATACTACGAACTAAGCACAAGTAAAGCAATTAGAGGACATATCTGCACCTTTTTAAGCTGTGGGTTATGAATATGTCACAATTCAACTGAAAATCGACTGATATAATGAGTACAAATAAATGCACCGTTTTCAGGCTCTTATTCCAATAAAGAATGAAAGTTATATTTTCTAACCACCTGGATAAAAGTCTTCTATAGAGGTTCATGGTAGTCTGTGTGTTCTGGAGTAAGTGCTCCAATTTACTGTGAATAATGTTATTCATGTCTCCAGTAGTAGCCCAAATTAAAGTAACTCTGGGCTGGTTAACTGAAAAATGTATGTAATTAAAAAAAATTACATTGACTCACTTCAGGTCAATTGCTGATGTTGGTCATACTATTATTTGTTTATCCGCAAAACACAAATCACAGAGAAGCATGATGGGAACGTCATAACTCATATTCACCCCCATTTCTGGCAACTGTAAAATATAATATAGCAAAAGACAAGTGAGATCAAAAATTGTATTTATTACAAGCTGCGAATAACTTGGCATATTGCTCCGACAGAACAATGTGGAAGCCAAAATCAGTTTTTTTCCCCCTAGTGAAAACACTAATAAATTGTGAAAGGGTGTGTTGCCTTAACAAAACCTATTCTGAACTGCAAAAATCTGGGATAACAAAGCCAGAGCACTCTTACCCATAAGTGGAACCATATACCCTCTGGTTAAAACCTCAGTGAACCATCTCTACTTATACTGCAGTTGATCAGCTGTTGTTTAGAAGGGCTCTGAGCAGACTCATTAACATATACTTGCAACCCGTGTGTGCAAAACACCTCAACAATGAGAGTGTGCTTCACAGTGAGTAATACAGAGAGCCCTCTCGACTTAAACTGCTGGTTTGGGCTGACTGCAACATTTGTCAAATGCTCAGGCAAACAGGAGATTTATAACACTGAGCCAATGTTAAAGGTGAAAAATAAATAGAAAAACATTTTTAAATATAGACCTTCGTGAGATGGCTTGATTATGTATTCACCTCTTAACAAACATGTGCAGCGACTCACACAAAACTAACCCAAACGAACTAAATGAAATGCCTTTACTGCTGTGATGAGAATTTCTAATGAGCTATGGATTGAAACCACACATAGCTGATTGCAGGAGGGCACATCAAGACCACTTCATCCATCAGGACTGTCAGAGCTGCCCAGTAGGAGCATGAGGCAACAACACATCATTAAAGACGGCGGGTACTTATTCACACATAACTCACACCATTTGGAAGTGCTAAACCCACAACCATCCCCTAAGTCTGGCTGTGATTTAGGAGCGCTTCCTGCAGCAGACATCAATATCAATTACTGTTGCTAAAAGATGTATTTAGGGGAGAGAAGAAAAGATCTGCCAGACATTCATTTAGTTTACAACCTTGGTTTCTAAGCAATTTAATTACACTAACAGTCATGAGCAGCTGCCTACAGTTAAAAAGGGAGTCGGGCAGGTGACAACATGTTGTCCAACCTCATATGACTGATGAATGAAAAAAGTCAAAGAGATTCAGTTCAGTATACTGATGGAAAAGTGGAGCATCAGTTTAAATGACTTGCATGTGATCAGAATTTTAATAAACCAGCCTATCCTTTTAAAGCATTAGACATTGTTACCTTCTGATTAGTTGTGTAACTGTAAGTTTAGACTTTTGGACTTGGACTATTATTTGGTCTCATGATCAATAATGTCCCTACAGTATCTCCAGTTTTCCCTGGAGCTAATAGTATATGAATAACAATTAAAGCCAATTTGATGACTTGGACCCAGCAGGATTACTCATTTGCTTCCAAGGCTCTCACATGCATTTTTAAAGAAAAATGTTTCTCACGGTGCAACTAAAAAAAACTGCAGGCAGTACTAAAAGCCTGAAGAATAAAAACATGGCACAGAGGAATATTTATCCCAAAACTAAGTAAATGGACAAAATTGAGAAGCAAAGGAGCAACAACTCCCATATTTTTCTAGGAATGTTCTTACACAAATCCCAATAGTTCTCCAGTACGTACTCTGGTCAGCTATTTTTTTAAACATTTAAGCCATTATTCAACATTATTCCACTGGCCTGTTTCAGGAAAGAGCAATGATGTAAGTCAGGAGCTGAACAAAAGGCCCAGTGTTATGTTGGTTGTTGATGGTTTAGCTTGTACTGTTTTTAGGACATTCATTTGACTACTGGGACTGTCCAATGCTGCCGTCTTTCTCATCATCTTTTGAATTATTAGCGACCAACTTGACCAACACTCAGCTTTACTTGATTTCAACATATGAAAAATCAAAGATTACGTAAAAAGGCATAATGTTCTCTCTTCACAAGTAACTGGCAATATCAGCCACGTCTAACTCAGATACAACCTTACAAGTTACAATAATGAAATGTATGTCTCTACACAGTGTGGAGACTGTGTACAATTTATGAGTCCAATAATGTGGAAGAAGCATTATTGTGAGCGCTGCACTGACTATGACACAACACCTGCTTTTATACCTTCAGACCCCACTGTACATACTGTACACATAATTTAAACACTTCATTGAATCAGACTTTAAACAACGAGTGGCTCAGATCAGGAACGAGTCCGCTCAACACGTCCTAATATTGACATTTAATAAACATAATAGGAACTTCTGAAACAGTGAGAGGATGACAACATGGAAGCGACATCAGATGGGTGTACATATCCTCTATACTGGGTGTAGTACTAATCTGAGGCAGACATGGAGGGTTTTTTACTTTCCCAGAGACCATCAGACTAATTTAATACATAGGCTCCACAGTCCTCTAGTACATCATTACACCGGTATGGTCTCGAGAGGTTTGGTGAATGAAGGCATTAACTGGTATGAACTAACATTAGCCTTCCTTAGAAGCAGCAATAGAGGTTAAATCATGATCCCAGCTATCTGCAGCAGATTGTTTAAAGATATAGTGAATCCAGGAAACTCAATCTGAGTCCTTTTAAACAGTGTTTCTAACAGATGTAACAACCCAGAAATCAATTTTTGGGGTAGACTCCGAGTATTCGGTTCACTGCACAGTGTTTTGATTAAGTTTTAAATAAAACCATTACATTTGGCCAACTAGCACTTCCATGAACTCCTTTAACGGCGACATATTATGAAAAACCTACCTTGTCAGTGCTTGTGCACAAAGATTTGGGTATCTGGAGTCTCGACCAACCCACAAACTGTGAAATAACTTCAGTTTGTGTTTTATTGGCTGCCTCACTCTGATGCAGCTTGGTCAATATTCTCAGTACAGTTTTTCTTACTTTACCAAACCTTATTTCTCACTTGTGAAACTGAAGGTGTTTATGGCAAACACATCTGGACAGTTGTCTATAGAACATAAACACAAATCCTGTGGCCTGCCAGACACCGATGAGATGCACAGTTGGCTTTCTATCAAAACCTTTCAACTGTAGATGTCAGAAGTACCATATACCTAATACCATATAATGATATTACTATTTCAGTCTAACTGGTTTGGTATGGATGTCTGTTCACCTTCAGTTTAAGAAACACTTGAGGGAAAGTTCCAGTTGCACTAATGTTAATGAGTGGTTTCTTTCCTTTTGTTATGCAAGTGAATAAACCAGCCAGCAAGATCATGTGATATTGCCAATATATAAACATATATAGACATCCTTTATTCTCAGAATGCAAACAGCATCTTTTCTTGGCAGCCATGTTTTTCCCAGGGCTCATGTTGAGCAGTTACCATGGTTGTGCAAAGCCATAGTCAGGTCCGTGTACCCCCCCATGGAGGGGGATAATGTAAACGGTGGCCCATTATCATTTAAAGGAACATGCAGTCAAAACAGCCACTGAGCAGGGCTGTTTAGACAGAGGTAGATGGAGCAGGTGGTGCTTAATCCTTGTGGTGTTTGGTATGTCACAGCGCATTGTCACAGACATTTCATTAAGAGCACAGGGGAACGGTGGAAACAGAGTATGTTGCCTTTTGCATTCATCTACTACAACATGTGGGGACTGCATACTGTTATTTGTGGCTCACTGTAATAATACACTCACCTTTGACAATGACAATAGGCAGCAGCACTACATTTCTACTGCTTTCTTCAATATTGTGAGAGGTGCACAAAATATTTATGATAGTGACAGCATAGAGAATGTGAGCTGGCAGACTGCAGGCAAGCTAACTAGTTCCAACTCTGGCGTCTCTGATTATATTTTACAGATCTGTCTGCCAAAACCCAATTTCCCTTGCAAAGCAGCTCTATCTTGACACAGCGAGATGAAAGACCAGGCAATGACAAGAAGCACATTCAACAACTCAGGCTTTCAGGCTGCAGCTTTGCAGGATTTGACATTCACACAACGTCAACTGAAAGTGTGTACATACATATAGAGTTGTACAATATGCAGACAAATTCACAGGCAGCCGCTGAGACACCGACATACACAAACAACCTACAAAAAAAAAAAAAAGACTTTTCTTTCTGCCAACGTCAGTGTCTGGAGATGGCTCACAATGTGTCCTGTAAATGGATATATGGTGTGAAGAAAGGCTCTGCAATGAATTGATCCTTTCAGCTTTACTGTGGAGTGACAAGTCTGTACAGAACCCTCTCATGCAAAGCTTTGCTGAGAATTATCATTCAAGGGTTTTCACTCAATAGGACTCTTCAAATATGAAATACTCTTCTCATGTCACTCACCACCACTTTGCTCTCTGTGCTTAATGCTACAGAGACCTGAATACAAGTACAAACCATTGTTGATGTCGGTATAAACTAAGCAAGAGGAGCACTGAAGCAGACGGCTGTAACGTGATAAAACAAGACTTCAGTTTTCATGCAAAGATGAGTTCTTTGCAGCACCATTTCAGACTTCACTGGCCCTCCACAGAGGATATTCATACAGAAAAAAACTTGATAACAACAGAACGTAAATGTGTCCCTGAGCACTTGAAGGAAGAAGAGAATCTTAAAATCACATTTAAGAAAAGTATTACGTTTTGTGAGATTTTTAAAGGCATTTTAAAGGTAGAGTCTGTAGGTTTGTTTGTTGCAGTTTGTAAACACAACATTCAAATTGGGCCCCTCCTCTCAGGCTAAACTGTGCACACCCCCCGCCCCTGACAGCAGTTGACAGGACTGCTGTTCACATGGACCCCTTCTCTACTTCAGCCTTCAAAGTTCTCGTTTGAATATTTGTTACTTCCACCAAGATCTGCACTTGCAGCGGCTCCACCTGGGTCCACACCCTAGACTTCCGTGCTCACTGTGGCGACCCTCCTACTCATCACAGCATAGCCCTGCAGGCTCCTGTTGCCGGCAATGGGCCCGTCACAGCAGCATCTCACTCGGACTGTCTTTACTTTTCTTTGCCGATGAGTGTGTATGAACCATTTCTCCTGGCTTGACGGCGTCCAGTCGCTGTGTTTTATGTAAGCCCACAGTGCCTCATGCCCAACTTGACCTGCACTCTGTCATTGGCTGGGAAAAACACACCGACTCCCCGACATGAAACGTCCTGACTACACCAAAACATCAACGTGAGGATTAAGCAGGATTTCTCTTCACCAGAGTCCATCAGAGGAAACAATGCAATTACACTGGAGTGATTTGAAGCACCAAAAGTCTGCAACGTATTTGCAGAGTCGTGTCCTTGTTCTCAAGTGGTTGTATTGATTTTCTTAATAGCTTGCAATCTGTGTTCTGTCCATTAACAAGACCTTTAGTAAAAATGCTTTTAATACAGGACATTGGAGGGACACAGGTACAAAGAAGCATTGCAGTTTGCACTGACAGGTCAATACCAATACAAGTTATGGACATCTATAGTGAATAAGGCTGTAACTGTAGCTCATTAGAAAGTTAAAACATGCTTTAAGGACTTTACCATATATTTGTTCATTATTTGAGGCCTCAAATCCACTGAGTCCTCAGAGCGTGTGAGGAAGTTTAATCATCAGTTTTTATCTGATAATGAGGTGGTTGGTGTAGAACCCTAAATGACTGAGCTGATGTTAAGCAGTTTTATGAACAAATTCTCCTTCAGGATGAGCCCCGGATGCAATAAATTTGATGTATATGCTACTTGAAATAACTAAACCCCAAACACTGACTTTGCCATTAATATGCTCTTGTACTCTACCAACACAGTCAACCACTGACATTTGCTGATTCGTAAATTCCCAGCATTAACACTGGTAAGTGCTTTAAACTCTACATAAATTGTGCGATGTTTAGTCCATAACTTACTGTCACTTTAAATAAAAACATGTTTTTTTTAATTGCACTCACTCACTGAATTCCTTGACAGCTAATAAAAAATATCTAGCAGTACCACTCACTGCTGAACTAATTGCTCAGTGGGGCTTTCAGTCTGGCCAGCACCCAATACAATCCCCCAACACACACATACGGGCACACTCTCACGCACACACTCTCACACATGCACACACACACACTCCTCTCAGTCACTCCCAGTCCTTAATCAGCATGCAAATGTACAAACCTTAGTCTCAGCTGACAGCGGGTCGAGAGGCTTAAGTTTCAGACAAAGCGCAGGGTGAGGGTGAGTTAATGCTTGCTACTTCATGTAGTGTGATAGTTATCCAGCTCACCAAGCAGACAAAAGGTCTTTGGTTAGAAACCATGTGTGTGGGTATCTTTTTCAGCGATAAACTCAGGGCAGTTGGTGCCAAAATGCTTTTGTGAAACTGTGGTTTAAAGGCATTTGTGATTTACTGCACAGAGCATGTGGAGAGTAAAGACAGAGAGCATTATATTGGCCAGATTTGAACTGATAATATTATGGCTGCTCACTGTGCAACTAATACTGCCAAGCCACAAGGATGCTGCAAAAACAACTTTGGTTTGAATTGTTTTTGCAATCTAAGGCTCCATACTAAATCTAATTTTAAAAACCTAAATTATGATAATAATAATAATAATAATAAGCAACTGTTTTGGAAGGATAGACTTTAAATCGTTAAGAGGAAAATATTTGAGCCTCTTGACACTTCTCTGGACTGGGCTTAGGCGATCATAGAGAGAAGCCTGCTGGGAGCTTTCCCTGGTTGATGCCAGTTGTAACAGCCTCTAACAGATCATTTCATATCACTGGATTTGGCTTAGAGATGTCAGGTAAAGACAATAATGGCATAGTGCTTATGGCTATACTCTTTTGTGGCTCTGCCAGATTGTTTTCGTAACACTTCTCTGAACTGTTCCACCGGCACTTCCATGCACTTTCAGACCAGAAGTATAAAGTGGTTGCAGCAGAAATCTCCAGAGGAAAAGAAAACCTTGCTCAACAACTACTCGAGTCAAGTCCTGACTTCTGTGGGTCAGAGTTATAAAACTTCCAACATAATGCTCCACACCATCACACTCCTGCTGCACAGCCTCTGGACAAGCACGGTTAGCTTTCATCGCTGTTATCCCACCACTCCTGGAGCCTGCTCTTCACACAGACTTATCCCACAGACCTGTCACTGTAGAATGAGTTCAATTTGGTATCTAAGCTTTATGCTTACATCAAGTAATTTGTCCAATGATGTAGCTCATAGTGCGTCACAGTAAGGCACAGTTAAGTGTACTCCTGTCATAAATAAGCACACTCAAAGTACCATAACACCTTTAAGTGCTCACAGCAGACATACGGCATAAAGTCCAGAGATAGAAATTATTGCAGACTTTGAATTGACTCATTTTTAGCCCATTTCTTCTTGGTATCTATGAGTCATCACCTCTGTGGAGTATGAAAAAGTCTTAACTGCTCAAAGCAATATGCTGCTTCACTGAATGCTATTTATATGAATCATGGCACCACTGTATGTGCTGGCCAAGAGAGTCTTTAATTAATTTCATTAGCAGAAGGACAGCACACTGGTACCAGAGCTGTAGAGTGGGATGAATTAAAAAGTTGAAATGAGGGAGGAGTAGGTGTCATGGCAGAATAAGTCAGGAACTAATCAATCAAGCTTCTCTCAGTTGTTCCTGATTTAAGTTTACAAACCACCACACATCATGCACTGGTTATGA
>OMNW01034511.1:55466-79849 GCA_900303245.1 Selene dorsalis | reverse complement strand
TTATGAAAGAGGTAACAACATACGATATGTGTCAAAATGAAAATAAAATATTTGAAAACATTTTACACACCTTTGAAAATTTTTTTGTGTTGATGCACTAACGAAAACAGTCACAAAATATCGACCATTTTGAACTGACTAAGACACCATTAGATAAAAATAAAGCTATTTAACTATAACTGTGACTGAAGTTTCTGTAATATCAAAGAGACAACTAAACTGAAGTTCTTCTCTGTGGCTTTCCCACAACACGCACAACTTGAGCTCGGTTCAACAAAATCAACTAAAATGGATAAAGAAGCTTCAGTACCAAGAAACAACCAAACAAGAACAGGTTGAGAGAAAAAATTATCAGTATCCGTAATTGGTGCTGTCACAAAATGAAATAACAAAGACACAAGATCTAATTTTTCTTATCTTACTGTGGTTAGTTGGTATGCAAATGGGCTTACAATGACGCACATTTGTACTGTTATAATTAAATTTTCATATCTAAACTGTTTACTTGGCATGCAATAAAGTATGTGAATATTTGCAGTGTGTGTGTGCGTGTGCGCCCGCGTGTGTATGTGTCGTTTTCTACTGTGCATATCATTAACAAATTTCAAGACACTTCCCTGGGGAGCTATATTCCCTCTCACTGGACCACTCTCAAGCAAGCTACAGTATGTAACCAGACTGTTGGCTGTCGTTCAGCAGCACGCCAAAGCAAACTGTTTATCACTTCTAATGAACAGAAAAGCAAATGGAACTCTAATAACAGTTTCATGCAAATGCAATAATTAAGTTCATTATCTTGTTGGATGGTACTATCCACCAGTGTAAATCTGATCCATGGCAGCAGCAAAAATGACAAAACTGTGACACACAACACAGTTCATCTCAGGGTAAAAATAGCAATTCTTGGAAAATGAAAACACCAACTGATCCTGATCACAAATTTTTCTTTGATTTGTTTTAAGTCAGTAGGTTCAATCCTTTCAATCACTTCTTATATCAGAATCATTAGATCAGACATAATTTGCGATTGGTTCAAATGGAAGTCTGAAACTGGCCAGTACTTAGTTTTTACTCTCTACACTCATATAAGCTGCACCAGAGCACCAGTAATAATGGTCAATAGGCAGCAGTTCTGTGCAATGATATTGGTGATGCTCAGTTTCCATTTCACAAACCTCAAACAGGTTGAATATCAGTCAATGCTTGCCTGGGGTTAAAACTGCACCAGGAAACAGAAATGTTCAATAATTTATTAGCAGCAGCAGGAGTTTTCTAATCAGTAATGGAACTAATAGAGCAGAGCTGAATGGAGACAGTCAGCTGGGGCTGGATGTGTGTTTGGATTCTGTCTTTCCAACAGATCCTCATGTCTCAGAATCTCCATTTAATCTGCCACAAGCAAGAAATCTACCAGACAGTTTGGCCCTGTTCCCACGCAGCACCATGATATTCTGGGTCAGTGTGGTCATTCCCCCATTAGGCTACAGTGCCACCATCGTTTGACACACCACATGTGCAACCAAAGCATGCAACAGTTTACTGAGGCCAGGATGAAGGGGACACGGCTGTTGCAGCCAGCCAGTCGCAAGCATTCCTGATTCAGAGCCATTGTTTTGTTTGGACTTGCTCATGATCAGGCGAGTGTCTGGTAGCCAGCTGGGAAAAAGTTTGAGAACAGACCAAAGATTGCATATAATCAAGGAATCCAAATGTTATTTTCAAAAGTAATCCAAGAGCCTAATATTGGCCAAATAGCCTATATTGGTTTGTCTAACCTTTGAAAGAGTGAGGGGGTGTGTGCAGAGCAATATCATTATGTATTATGCTCCGTGTGCTCAGGGGCAATCAATGCTTCATTTCACAGGAGTCCTTCTGGGGAAGAGGTGGCTCAGAGGAGGCGGAAGAGAGATGGCTGAGTGGCAGCGAGATCGACAGCCGCAAAGATAGACAGCACGAGTCTCCAGTGTCGAGCTGAAGCCTGAGCCCTGTGGGAGAGTCGGGATGACGCTGACACTGAGGAGCTGCTGACAAGCTGGGGCCCACACCTCCACCCTACACCCCAGCTCTGTTCCCAGCACTACAGTTACAAGACCATTTGAGCTGCAGTGAGAATAGTGCAACCACAGAGAGAGAGAGGCACTCCACTGTGACACTGTATTCTAATGTACAGACGGCGGGAGATGTGATGAGCAACGGAGCATTTATGCCGACACTGTACTCTATACATGTACTAGTGTGAATTTGTTTTTTCTCCAGGCTGCGGAGCCAGCAGTAAATCACTTTCACTGCATGTGGAGCTGTGCCAGCTGCCTTATCTAATGTCAAGTGCCTCGAGGGCACGCAACCAAACACTTTCCACTCGGCAGGGAACATGAGCTTACATGGACACAAAATAATTGTGACTAATCTCTAAATTTGCCACAGAAATAATGATAATTTATTTTGATAGTAATAAACTTGATTTGAATGGTACCTTTAAATAAGTTTGCAAGGAAATTGATGGACAATATATTTTTCGAACAACACTGACATACTGATGTGAGTGATAATTCAAGCAAACCAGACACTATGAGTTTCAACTAAGAGATTGTTAAGATACACAACCACTTCAATAATGTTTTAGTTGAGGCTGTAGTCAGGTTTGTCTGGTAAATCCAATAAGGCTGAAGCACAAAGACAGTCCTGGATTAACAGCTTAAAACAACACAGGAGTTGGAACAACTGTGGATTGATCCATTTAACTGATTCTGTATCTACTGGTGAAAGTGGGAAAGACTGGCAGAAAACAAATCACCTGTGTGTGTGTGCATGTGACAGACAGAGGATACCCTTTTTAAGGAAAAGCAGCATTTCCACTGGACAAAGGCATGATCAAAATGATTTATTGGAATCAGCAATGCTCATATTTTAATGTTTGATAAATGACCTTCACCTTTCCCTGTAGAATAAAGTCCTTCCCTTTATAATCAAGCCTAAAAGAAGCAGTTTCTTTAAATATTACAGTTCACCAGTTGTGTATAAAGATAAAAATTTTGCCTGCTGAATTCATTTACCCTGATTATTATTACTGCACTGACATTTTTCTATCAGAATAATCCATGCTGATTAAATAAGGGTTGCAGATGCTACAAGTTAGTGTTGTGAAAAGACATGAATATCTGTTCATCACCCAAACACACAATAAGCTGCAGTATGTAAATAACTGAGGAGACAGACTGATCTGTGAGTCTGTCCATGTCTGATTGTTTTCCTGCCTCACACAACAACAATAACGACATATTTCTGGAAGCCAATCTCCAGCAGCCGTAGCAGCCATACAGAATGCTGATTGTTTCATCTCAGAGCTGAGATGGAGGCTAAACACTATGCAACTCCAAACTGAAAAAGACTGAACACAAAAAACAGCCATTTAAGTGTGGCATTTGACAAAAGAGTGTGGTCTTAAGGTAAAATATACACAATATCTCACCTGATGAAACGGTTTGCTTGATAAATATTAACAGGTTGTATTTGTAAAGGAAATACTTGAATAGTTTGATTGTCTTGTATCTACACATCATACAGTTTGTCAAACTGTTTACATTCATTTTTCCTATCATCAAAACACAGGCAAAGTCCTTCTCACACACATCAATCAAAGACATGGGGATGATGTAAAAGACATCTACTCTCTGATGCACAGAGAGGATCAGGCAGTTCAACCAGCAGTGATCCCGCAGAGCAGATAAATGAGAGGATGCAGGATAACTGTTCTTAAATTCACCGCGAGGAAGCCTTGTAAATGAAACTGTGTCTGCCAGCACATCCAGACATCCCGGATTGTGGAAACCACTCTGTCACTCAGACGACTGAATCACCACCAGCATTTCAAACCCAGTGGATATGACGAAAGAGGCTTAAACAGCACTAACACACTCAGTCTGTGTAATTGGCAGCCTAAGGTTATTACAGCATGCACTGCGGGGAAACTACATAAACAGGAGAAAACACAGCAGACTATTGTGGAAAACATAATACCTTATCATGGGGTCTGCTTGCTGAGTGATAAGGCCTGTGTGGATAGCCTACGGGCTGCTTCCACTCACTGCTTGTACAGTACAGCTGATACCCTGCTATTAGCTGGCAAAACTAAATCCAACCTAAAACCCTGCCTTGCTAGAGAGACTGTGTGCATGTGAGAATGTGTGTGTGTTTGCTGAAGCTGCAGTGTGTGTGTGTCTGTGTGTGTGTGTGTATGCTTCACGCACATGGGATGTGTTAAATCAACAAAGACCTTGCTGGCATTTACATAAGAGCACCTTTTGTTTCAGTGTAAACCTGCCTTTTACTAAACTGCTGCACACATTTAATGAAAACACACTGCCAGGGGACGGCAGTGTGTGCTGGTTCAGGTGAGCGAAACAACGGAGCCCTGAGGGGTCAGACAGACAGTCCATCAATAGCCCTGCTACCCTGACCTGCCTCAGCTGTAATGAGAAGTGTCAGGAGGCTCAGGCAGGGCTTAACAGTGTTTCCCAAGCAGTGCCGAGGAAAGAACAGAGGAACTCCCTGGTAAAAACGCCAGGTTTTCTCTAACAATCAACTAAAACAGTAGGCTTCCAGCAAACACTCAATATCACTAACATTTCATTCTAATTTGCCAATCATTTCCAGCTTCTTAGCACACGATAATTCACAGCAATGCTCAAATGGAATTGTTCTGATTTTGAAGAAATGTAGTTCTGGTTTTTCGGAGGACATGACAAGAAATACAATGTCTCGTAGAAAAGACAGATTGTGTTTTATTATAATTAGTTGTTCCAATCACAGAATAATGGGAAACTATTCATTATTATATGATGTTAGCACAACAGGCTAATTCTGCTGACCCTACAAATAACCATTCATAGGTGTTTCAGTGAGTATATAATAGGAGGAAGAGTTTAATGAGTAAACAAAATAACTAATCAGGAGAAAACTGGTAAAGTAATGAACAAAATGTAAATCAGTTATTGTGTTGAGAGGGAGATTACACCAGTAACTGTTACTAGTCTGTGGTTGTTGAGTAAAGTCCTTCTTTGGAGGACCACATATCCATGGTGGCTTGTGTGTGGATGTAATGTTGTGGGATCTGGCTTCCACTTCTCTTTTCCCTACAGCAGAAGGCGAATGAGCTAAAAAGCACTTACTGAAAACAATACAAGCCCATGTTTTCACTCGGAGTTGAGAGATCCACATCCATCTGGCTTTCTGGAGCACAGAAAGCCCCCCCCACACACACACAAATGCACACACAACACAAACACACCTGTCAGATTACTTGCACCCTCATACACAATGATGTATATTTACATTTTTCATTTTGAACAGTCTTTCTTTCTCATACACTCTCATACACCCACTGTCACACATTATGATATGTACACTGTCCTTTACACTGGGTTCACACACACGGACAGATGGATTGCATTTATACACAATTAGAAACTAAACAGCCCAGTCAAATTAGGTATTTCAAGAAACTTTCTTAATTTATCATTATAAGTGTTAACAATCAAATAATCACTTAACCGTTTAAAAAGGGCACATTAAAAAGTGCATTATAACATTTATAAGACACTGGCCCAGGATTCCTACAAAATCCCAGTTAATTATTATTTATATAAATTAATATATGTCACATAATCATAAAGAGCTCTAGCTTCCAACTGCAAATAGTTTACACTGATCTCCCAGCAACACATTTCAGTCTGACTAGTTTTATTCAATGAAAAAAGACAAAACAATCACAAGCAACATGATTGTGCCATGGGATGAGTGCTGATTGGTCAGTACAAGGTCAAACACATCCAGCTGCTGAGAACAGCTGTTTGGTTTGAACAGATGTTTCACCAATACACACAAGCCAATTTTACCTGTCACAGGAATTCTTGTGTCAGTTTGGACTTTATTCTTTTGAAGAGCAGCAGTGTCCTGCACTGTCCAACACGCAGCTCCTCAGCGTCAGCCTGACTCAGCAGCAGGTTAGCTGGATCTGCTGAGGCTTGTACTTTGACATAAGAGTGAGTCTCTGCATGAACCGCAACAGGACAACTTGCTGGGATTTCAACTGTGTTACCTTGTGATGCAGCAGTCACTGAAAAACTGTCAGCAGTGATTAACCAATAATTAATCACTGACATCTCTGAGTGAAATCTATATCTTTGATAATGGTGCTAACTATCGGTGCCTATTTAGCAGTGTTAATAAGTAAATAACTGTCAAACTCTGCTGCGAAGCTGAAACGTATACTCAGACTCTAGTCAGGAAGGAGGATCAAAGACCTTGGGGAAAGTCTGCACTTCACCTGTTAATCCTGCGCTGACATTAAAGTTTGTGAAAGGAGGAGAAACATTTGCACATTTCCAAATGCAGACTGCCGATTGTACACATGAACGCACACATATACACACACACACTGTCCAGCCATCGCTTAAAGAAACAGTGTAATAACACAGAAATGTTTATGTATTATTCACTCCAGCAGCATGTATAGGCCCTTGCTGACATAAATAGCAACAATCCCATGTGCAGAATAAGGAGGTGATGAATGACAGGCCTAAACCATTAGCTACGAGATTTTTCACACTCGCATAAGCAACATAAACACACAGCCCCAGATAAACATACACTTGGAGCTTTGCCTTGACTTCTCCAACAAGCCCCGTCAGTAATTCCCAGGAAGAGTGTTTTCCACAGGATTCATGCTTCTCAGATGCAGCTTTACAGTGGATATTACCCGCTTCTTCCTCCTGAGCCTGGACTGTCATACTTAATATTCCAGACATGTAAACATCAAACTAGGTATAGCCTGCACCTTCATGCTCCATCATAGACAATGATAACAGAGAGTGACTGAAGCTGTTTTATGACATGTACTAAATATGCATGTCAACATTTGTGAATATCACTGTAGATCAAATCATCATATCGACCTACCTGGAGCTGAACATCTTTTTTGGGCTCTATAGACCCGTCATAGACATTTTTATGGTCTCTGACAAGGTTTAATTTTCGAAACAGATCCTCCGCCTATTCATTAAAAGACATACTATGGAATTCCAAATGGTTAAAATTGCTAGAATGATAAATAAATGGTGACATGAATAAATACATGTGCCAAATAAATGAGTTAAAATAATAGTTCACTCAAGGTATCAAACTCTGTATGTACAAGTGACGCATGAATAGTTGAAAACAACTAGGTCATGAACTAAGAGTAAGATCTAAAAGTACAAAAGACCAAACTGACTAAAATCGCTCTTCGACAGTATGAGAACATTATTGATTTAAATAGGAAATAGTGCAAATATCATTCAGTTTCAAATCAATAGAAAAGAATCCGCTTGTAACATGATAAGTGATATTATAGCAGGCAGGGCTGCAGGCAAACGTTGGACTAAACAGTTTGACAGAAAAAGATTTCGAGGATATGAAAGCTAAAACAGAGAGGCCATATTAAAACAGGTTCTCATTGGACGAATACCCAGACTCCCACTGGTTGAACTATCAAATATCACTTCCAAAAGCCAATGTTTCCATCTGCTTCAAAAGTGATCAAACAGAATGGCCTAAAACCATTTTCACAGTGGCTGCTGATGAGTGCATGACATGGCTAAATGAAAATCTGTATCTAATGGATCTGACTCTCATCTAAAGACATTTCAGTCCACATAAACCCTCCTACTGAGCATCTAGAGCAGCTAGCTCCACAGGCAAAGGCGGCCGGGGGGGAGGGAGGGGGGTGACATCATACTGAGACACAGCCATGAAGCCTTTAATTAGTATTTCAAAATCATTTGACCTGGAAACGATGTAACTGCATCCTGTGCTAGACGGCCAAGCCCGGGTGTAACCAAGGTGCTGTGAGCAAAGCACATTGTTTGGTATTAGCTTCTGTGCTTTATGCCAATTTTCTAAATTCAGCAAAAAGCATGTGATTATGGATTATAGTTTGGCATTCAGACTAGTGTAAACAATTCTTTAAAAGAAAAAAAAAGAACTGAAGCAGTGCAGTTATTGAGCAAAGCTTATCTGAGAGTGCAGGAATGGAAGCAGATGGAAATGGAAACAGTGGTGGGTTGGCTCGGTCTGAAGGAAGGATCAGAGAGAAGAGGGGGGGATCAAAGGTTCAAAGCTGCAGGTAGAGATCTCAATAGGACTCTGTCCGCAAGTCCACAAGTCCCATGGTGCAAAGACATAGACACACACTAACACATGCCCTCCTAACTGTAGCCCATTAGTATGCACTGTGCAGTTAAGCATGAAAAAGGTCTCCTCTCAAGTAGAAAAAAAAAAAAGTCCAAATGCATCATCATGGGGGCCATTACACACAAAAAGGAAGAGTACGACTATGGCCATGGCTCTACTTCAGAGATGGCATTTTACAATCAGCCTCTGCAAACATTTATCTTTTCCCCCCTCACATCCATCACTGGAACCTGCCTGAATAAAGACAAAGATGAAATGGAAAAGCAAATGGCCTGGGCTCAGCGAGCTGGTGGCACACAGACCAGGGAAATGTATTTTTCTCAACTGAGGCAAGTCAATTATATTAGGCCAGGGATGTGATTTGCCTTTGCGCTAATACTTGGATAAAGATACGCAGAGCGATGTCGTTTCAGAGCTGTGTGCCACATTAACAAGTGTCAGGGAGACTTAGGTCTTAAAGAGGTGGAACCATTAATCCAATGTTCTTCAGCCACTCCCGGTGTGCCATTAGCCCCAGATAAGCCCTTAAGAGTAAAACTCAAGTGTAAGCTATTGGTTGTCTTTTATCAATCTCAGTAACAACATCTATCAGTCTTTGCAAACACTGCCTAGAAACATACATATTCCTTCTTTTCTGACCTTTGACGGTGTTTATTGCATGAAAATGCACATTGCTATTTTGACTGCTTATTTCAGTAAACCAACCTTTGAACTACACAAAACACTGAACAGAAACTGTGTTTTAAGACGGACAGGGCAACTCATTTTCATGTAGCATTCTGGACATTTTAATGATTCAATAGAAAAACAGAGTCTGTGACCTTAAGTTGTAACTATTGTTAAATTCTATGTGAAAACACAAACTCTCTGGACTCTGAATATTTCTCACAGATCACTGCAACTGCAAATGTGTGGACAGAGAAGCAGCGCACCGTTACAGTTTGGATGAGAGTGAAAAACTGATCACCCCCTCTTCTTCCCCCGCTCCAACATCCCACAGTCCCATTCCTTCTGCCTGTACGTCAACTCTGAACATTGATGCTGCTTGTTGCAAATCTCCCCTGATGCCGAGCTATTTGTTTTGCCTGAGTTCATACGAATGCGTCGGTGTCAGTTTCTCCCCCCAACGAGTGAGATGAGGGTGATGGCGCTGGTCACGTGACTCAAGTGCTTCTGAGCTAAACTGTGTATCGTGACATCATTCAGCAGCCTTTTTACTTTGAACGTTATATGTGACTTGTCTTACATAGCTCCGTTCTCTGGTTATGATGAATTTAGATGCTCTTTCTTTCCCAAACAGACTGCTCTCTTCCTTAACTTCAGATCAAACATTAAATGCAAGTGTTAAAGAGGAACTATGCAGGATTTTTACCTTAACTATGCTCCATTTTTCTCCTTAATTAAACAGCTTTGGAGTACTTGTGATGGTTAGATAAATGACTTGTAACTTGTTACAGGGAGAATGGAGGCTCTGTGTCTTCCACCTTGCGGCTCTTGGCTGAAGACCAACCTTGCAAGTTCAGCGCCTCTGACCCGGTGTCCAGCTCTCGTCTCATCAGCATACACCCCGTAACCCCTAATCTCTTTTTTATGACAGATCAAGACTACACATATATACACATTGTAACGCGTATATGATAAATAACGTTATCCACAACCCTATTGTTTGCTTTCTTGCTGGCTTCGTTGAAAACAAATGCAGATGGCTGGGAGGAGGGTTAGCAAAACTGCGGAAAAGCGACCAGACTTGCATAGTTTCCCTTTAATTTCTGCTGTAACCCTTACTGTGTGTCTGATTATACATGTAATCACCTTCTGCTTTGGGTCATCAGATGTTAATTGGATTTTAGGTGGATTTACACCTGGATTTTAAGGACCTGGTCTCCTATATAGTTACAGTCCAATCATCCAGTGCACGTGTTCGTGACAGATGGAAAGGCTGTTAAACTTTCAAGTAAGGTTGGCAAAGTAACAAATCTGACAGCCGAGGTGTAAAGTGGGCAATGCCGCCCTGCAATGCAGACAAAGTTAGTTTAACAAATTAATGTTCATCTGTGGAAAAAAAAATGCCACACATCAGCACAGGCCACAGTGCAGCACTACAAAAGAATAGCTGCTGGAGCAGTTGATGAGGCAGCCAAGACAGTGAAAGTACACTGGTAGGAGATCAATTGAGTTTTAAACAGGACTCTGGTTCAGTTCATGCCAAAATGAAGGACCTCCTCATATATTCAGATAACTGCACGACCACAGAGTAAAGACACCACAACACTGGTGAGTATCTAAACATCAGTATACAGATGTGGAAGTTTGCAGAATCCATCATCCACAAATCCACAAATAACAAATGATCTGTCTTATCTTTTTCTTTTTTTTAACACCCAGAGATGACAGCTTACTTCATTAATGTGTCAGTCACTGGGCTGTCACAGCACATTAAAACATACCATACATCACACTCTGACACTTCCAAAATGCTGCTAAATGAATAACAGCCATAACTGCCAGGAGAGTGGAATAAATACACGTGTGGAAGGAGGAAAATTGTTGCAAGAGGCTGAAAAAGTGATGTTATTCACTAAACAGAAATATCTGTCAAGGCTGCTTAATACAAGACGAGCCATGCTGAGAAGTTTTTCATCAACCCGTATTCTCACAGAAATAAAACTGGCTTGGTTTGATACTTAAGTGTCTTAATTGTTTGAAAAGCCACTTTTTTCAACATTCTCTTGGAAACAAGCTGTCAATACATTTGATTTCACATTAGCCTCTTTCTTACAATGAAGCACTAAACAATGTGTTCCTCTCTGCCTGCACTTACAAGTCCTCCTCCAGGCAGACTTCTGAGGGCTGTGCCAAAGAAAATCAATTGTTTTTGAAATGCTGGAAAGCCGACAGCATCATCCCACGAACAGCACAGAAGAGGAGAAAAACGCCAGACTGCTAAACTGCAATTCATCATCTCCATTTGGCCATATGAGAGGAACACCCTTTCTTGACTTAATTACTGCATTTGATTCTGTCAGCTAAGGCCAGAGACCTGTCCTTTAATTCCTGCCCCACTTGAAATGTCAATAGCCATTAATTAGCTGGCCATTATTTGCCATTTTAAAGCCTGACAACTCATCAATGAAGCTATCATTGTTCTGTTGAACTCCTCACTCCATGCCACCTCCACCTTCCACCCACGTGCCCTGATGACTCAGCTTAATCTATGAGGTATGATGCTCCACTGTGCCCCAGTTTGAAGGTGCCACATCTCCACGGACAGTGTGGGTGTGACAGATGGGTGTGAAGCGGGTGCCCAAAATTAAATAACCCATGGGCGCGGCAGAAATCATAAATAGAAAGTGACACTTAATTGAAAGCAACAAGGTGCCGGTGGTGCATCAGCGGTGCAGAAATGAAATGTAAACAGCAGGAAAAAAGCACAGGCAGGATTTCCACAGTTCTTATGAAAACATTTCTCCAGCAGTAGACACATGGTTTATACATATCCCTCTTATGGACTTTTTGTCAGTGTGATGTGAAGCCTGAAGTGAAAGGTTTCAAAGCTCTTTTGTAATCGATTGACTTTCTCCTCGCTCCCTGGTGGTCAGCAGCTAGTAGGCTGCTTCTTGGTGCAGTTGGGCATGACATGACAAATCCAGTGCTGCTACGCAACCTGATTCAATATTTATGACATGAGCCAAAAACTGCTTTAGCACATATGTCTGGTCTTTTTTTTCTCCCCTTGGTAGTGTAGGCTGCAGGACAAGGGAATTCATCAGGAAACTATGTCAAAGAGGAAACTGACAGCCATCTTTGTCTAATGTATCTCTAACTTAAGTGAAGCTACTACTATCACAGAAGATTGACAGACACAAATGAACATTTAACATCTAAGTGGCAGAAAACCTCCTAAATGCACAGCTTCCATGTCTGCAAGTCCACTCAAAGCTGCATTTCATGTGTAGCTGAACCAATGACACATTTTTGAGGCCAGTGCAAATACATAAAATGTTACGATGTACTGACTGATGGAGACTAAATGACCTCAACACTAGTCTGACATTCCTGTCCTGCAGCATCTTTTGATTTATCAGTCTAACATGCTGTCAGTCGATCCATTGGTCTGGGCCTAACCTGAATATTTTTCGGCAGATCAGATCAACCAAGATCATTATGAATCATCAATAAACAATTAACTGGTAACCTGGTATAGGCAGAGATTGCAGTAATTAAAATCATTTGCAATTAGGGAGTTCATTATTGAAATGTATTTGATTTGTTTTCATGTTTTACTAAGTAATAAAATGAGCCTTTCTACACCGCAGGCCCCAAACTGCTTGTGTCAGCTCTGCACGTCCATCCCAGCACTAGGCTGCTCTCCCAGTCTTGCCGATATGTGGTGTTATGCAGTTATGTGCCCAGTTCCATTCAATACACTGTGTGCATTAGGTGAATCTGTTGTCTTCTGTTTTTATGGTGTGTAACAAATTAAGTTAGAGAGGGAACAACAAAGCCTGCAGGAGCTCTGCGGGGCATAGTGAATTAAGAAGTCTTTCCAGACCTTAAGATGCAAAATCAGAGAAGAACAGACAGTGCAAATGTACTAATTTACACAGTTTTGCTTTTGTGCTGTTCGTCGCATTATCACGGGCAGTCAATCATGTAATAGACTGCTGTTAACCTGCTGAGCAAGAAGATGAGATGTTGTTATTGGAGTTGAGAAACAGGAGTCAGTCGAGCCTTTGGGCATGATGTTAAACCTCAGTGAAAGAAGGTTGGGAAAGCAAAGGCTGTGATTGGACGGAAGCCTGATCAGACCTGTATGTTATGTATTCCTATGTGTTTTGTGTGTGTGTGTGTGTGTGTGTGTCTGCATTGCAGAGATATAGACATCAGAAACTAGTAATTATGGGGAAAGAATGGAGCAGTAGGTTAACTAAGGCAACATTTTTAAATCAATTCTGGCCAGCAGGGGCACGCTGAGGTTAGAGACCCCTTTCAAGTGAAATGGATGAAACACAGCAAAGGTTTTAGAGGAGAAGGCACTCAATAATTTAGTAATTTCTTCAAGTGCTGTAATAGGTTGTTTCTGAGGCCTCTTTCAATAAAAATCTGTCTCCAAACCAACTCCTTCAGCAGGACGACTGCTGCTGGGTACTTTTTATCTCAGAGCTCAATGTTTGTCATTTTTTGCTCAATTTAAAGTGAAACCGTTTCAGTCTGAAGAAAACGAATACACTGAGCATAAAAAAAACTGTGGGAGTCATTGGTCTACTGGGCACAACAGCACACTTCTATTGTGCATTTACTCTACTTTGTTGCACTAATATGTTTATCGTTAATAGAAATCAGCTTTGTATCAATAGATTTAATGTATTACCCCTGAAGTAAACATGATGGTATAATACTACACTGTGTTTCTACACTCAATAAAATAATATAAAAATTACTTTACTTCTTGCACTTGATACTACAAACACAAAAGAGACCAATCTTATGCAACCTCAGAAACAATAAGGCTTATTCAAAATGCTGAGCCTTTTTTCTGAAGACATTTTCACTTCAGGTTCATCTAAACATCAACAGCCTTATTTAAGTTTCACTCGAGAAGATGTACTGCTTGAAGGCCTTTCCTGGAAATCACAGCCAAAATGGTGGATTTTACAAAACTATACATCATAAAATTGCAGTGTGTATATTTAAGAAGCATATCCTGCATCCTGAATAAGTGTTAAATTAAAATTTAGCTGTACTGTGAAAACTGTGGTGGTGGTGATGATTAAAAGAACAACAGCCAGTGGCAATATGCTTTCTCACAGGCTAACTCCTGCTCAGTTTTATTCCTGCACCAAGTTCCCTTTAAACAGCTCTTCACAACAGTTCAACATGGCAGAGTTTACGCCAAAGTGTAACACCAGAAAGTAATCAAGTCAACAATACGCTGCACAACATCTACCAAAAACAACTTGAGCATCTCGAGAGCCTAATCATGGACGCCTCAGCCCTGAGACTGCCGAGGAGAAATGCAAAGCTAAGATATCAGCATGCACATGAAAAGCAGGCCCGGGAGCAGTGTTGCTCCAGCACTGTGGTGACAGATGGAGAGCACTTGCTTATACCTCCAGGGGTCTGACCTCATCAGAATTTAACTTTACCCAGACAGAAAAAGAGCCACTTCTGCTGTGATATGTTTGTGCACAGGTCCATCAATCCACCAGGGTTAGGACTTTTAAAGTGATGTGGTTGAAACAGAGAAGTAAACAGCTGATGAGTGCAGAGAAGGGATTGTAAAATGGAAAAAAAAAAGATTAGACACATTGGAGACATTACAGCACATCAGAATTAGAGAGGAGAGAACTACGGGTGTCTCTGAATAGTCGACTATTTGACAATTCGATTCGGAGAGGTCTAATTCGACTATCAACCTTGTTGTCGAATCGTTGCAAAATGTGGTTATGAAAAAAGATTGTACCATTCTGAATATATAAGGGTGCTCCCTGCGGCTGAACATCTGATTTTACATAGAATTTCTTTGTTTTCTAATAATATAGCCTATTTTGATTCAAAAATCACGGTGGGCGCTCGAGCACCGGCTCACACCCGTCTCTCTCTCTCTCTTTCCCCCTCCCTCCCTCATGTCGTTTTCCTTCGGTGGAGGGAAGATTTAATTCGGGCCGAAAGTTTTTTCTATTAAACTGAGTAACGCGGTCTGTGTCTACACTATACCTGCACCTGTATACACACATACACACCCACTACACACAAAAAACAGCACTGTCCATGGTGCTGTGACACTCGACCCCTGGTCCTGACCGACTATACAGTACAAGCACTGATGTGCATATCATGCCCACACAACGATGGGACTATAGGCTACTCGTCATCGCTACACCGCCATCAAAATAGAGATGGTGATGTCTTGCACGTAAGCTTAACGAGTGACATAAGGAAAAGGATGGATGGAGAATGTTCTCTTATTGTTATCTTATGTCAACTGAAGAATTAAATTTGTTTATTCAGGTGTTTTAGCTCTTTTCTCTGGAGTGAAAAAAGACAGATGAGATCATTAACCAATGAGGGAAAAAACAAGATAATTCAATGATTAGTCCTCTAAGGACAAAATCTGACGAATCAGATTCGACTATGAAAATCCTTAGTCGAAGACAGCCCTCGAGAGAACATTGAAATATTGTCCAAATGTTACACACAAGTGTGAGGAAAGTGAAGTGTAACGTCATGAAAAAGATGATTCGTTCAGCCCCTCTTCACGCTGCGCTCACTCTCCCCCTCGCTCTCTCCCTGTCTCGCTTGCTCGCAATCACATTGACAACGGAGCGTCTGTCATAGTCAGTCTGACCGTCTGGAGCACCAGAAGAGATCCTGCTGCATCAGTGGGCCTGTGGACTCTATAGCAGGCCTCTCCTCTCTGTGCCTGTCATTCATGGTGCACAGAGCATACTCACTGCCCAACAATATGGAATCAGCCCTCAGTGATACGACTCAGTGATGGTTGAGATTTGTGGAGCTCTGTTTATTGTTCAGTTACTTATGTATATCTTTCCAATTAAAATATTTGCACTGGAGTACCTTATATACTGTTTATTCAATAACAATCTACCCATATGGGAATCTTTGGAAAAACATTGAACACAATGACATCCAAGATATACTATAGGCAGTGAAATTAAAAAAAAAACTTAAAGATTAAAGAGAAGAAAATGCCATCATGAAATATCAGACAGGGTGGAACTAGTCCTGAAATGTCTTTCTGATACATTATTCATCACTTAAAAATGCTTTTAAATAAAAAATATATGAGTCGTTAGTCCAAGACACAATAAGACTTTCCTCACTGGAATTCCACTGAGCAAATTTTTAAAGATTTTTATCTATTAAAGAAACACCCTGATTCAACCTGTCACACTCTGAACATAGTGAATTCTTCTACCACTGGCTATGCTGCTCTCTCGGAGCCATCAGTTGACTTGATCAGTTAGTTGACTGACATAAAAAAAACACTTTATTTCTAACTTCACTACAAAGAGTTAAGTCTTCTTGAATTGTTTCTCAATGGCCATCATTTCATTTCTACTGTCACCTAAATTATTTCTCAAGGTACAGAGGAGCAATGATAATTTTCAGCCATGAGTTGGTCTTTTATTCAGTTCTTATCAACAAACCTATCTAAACATCCGCACCACAAACTAAATTCCATTTGCCTCCATTGTACTGTTGAAATTTCATAGACACTTATCTCTAATGGATTCGTCCCATTGCCCAGACAGCACAAATGAGAAGCCAGAAGAGTTTCATTTTTATTTTTTCCTCTCAAATGAATGAGCGAAAACTTCACCTCAATGTAGCATTGTGAAGTTGCAAAACACAGAGATACAACAACAAAAAAATCCAGGCCTACAACCAAACACACCACCGTGGTGAACTATGTTTTTTTTCCTATTGAATTTTTGGTCCACAAAAACACAAATTCTCAACAATGTATAAACACAGACATAGTCTTCACAATGAAGCATCTTCTATATTTACAGTAACTTACAAGGTTACTCCACTGGCTTATGTTTGCAGTATCTGTTGCCTCACTTTTTATTGAATTCACTGATTAGATCAGGTCATGCTTTATTGACTCTACTGCAAATGTTATTGCATTATTGCTACAGAACGGCAAAACTGAAAACTCCCTGTAATAATTGAGAACTGTGCTGAAAATAAAAATGTAGCAACAGCTTTGATGGTGTTGTTGGGCTCCTCCTGAGCACTGCTTCTTTGTTCAAAATGATTTTTACTGTAGAAACCGAACCTGAGTGCATCAGCTCACCTGTTTACTGTGCAGTGAAGCAATCTGCATAATACAGCTACAGTAAGATCACTATGCCATATCAAAGGACGTAATAATTGATAATGTTATTACTGTTGTCTCATGATTTCTCACTTTGGAGACCATCAAAGAAAGGAGTCTACTGTACATTCACTCGCACACTCTCGAGTCTATGAATGAGTGAAAGACGTTTAATGCCAACAGTGTGACAATTGATGGTTCCAGTGATACTGAGCTCTGAATAGGGAAGGAGGCATAGTCAAGTTCTGGTGGGCTACAATCCAGTTAAATCGATGTATGATTGTTATCTATATATTTACAAACATATCATATGAATACTGCTTAGAGCAGACAGTAATAACAGAAGGTGACTTACAGGAGTTTAAAACATTTGATGAACAAAGCTTCTCCCATCTGGATTCTGGTGGTTAGGACATGATTTAGTTTTCTTTCAGTGAATTAATCAAGCTGAAGAGAAACAACTGGATTCTGAAAAGTGAGAGGGATACATCCATCTCAGCCCAGCCCCATTAGGTCCTCGCAATCAATTAATCATTTCACCAATTCTTCAAGCAAAAAAGACAAACACTCTAATTTCCCTCTCTACAGTGTGAGGATTTGTTGCTCATCTCAGTTTAGTATCATTGAAAACTAAATATCTGGTTTTTAAAACAAAATATCTGAAAATGCTGTGTTGTATGATTTTTCTTTTAACCAGTTTCTGATATTTCATAGACCAAACTATAAATATTCTGCAATTTACTAAGATTAGCAACAACAACAACAATACACAAACACAGTAAATATATAAGCACTGACATAATTAAAGACGTTTCTTTCACTCACATTCTCCATTTCAACTCAACTAGGAAAATCAGCAAAGGGAAAAAAAAATGGACTGACAACATATACACAGTTGTGATACTTGGTGAAACAAGCATGTGGTACTCAGGGCGAGGAGTGATTGACTAATACCTAATAACAGGATCCCTGAGTTATTTCTGATAACTTGAAAGGAACAGTGTGGCCTGAGCCACTCAATCGCTGTACTCTGTGACCTGTATTAGTGCAGCAATGAGTCTGCCTTCAGGTATCGTTAAGTGCATCGTGGAGCGAGACATCAGTCATTTATTTGATTCATATTCATTGAACACTGAAGCAGAAATATTATTTTAACAGTTTTATTTTAACTTCAGCCTGTAAAGTGCACAGGGAGGAGCAAAAGCTTGTAAACGAGTCTGACAGAGCAGCGATGAATATGTGTTTAAAGCACCACAACGCTTTAAGCACATTATCTCAGTTAAGGTCTGACAGTTAATTTAGTGACCGTGTCATGACTGGTCCGGTAATTAGTCCAAAAATTACAATTACTTCACTAAAGTGTGTTATTAATGTGCTGAGAAGAAGCTACATTGATGGCGTCCAGTCGATATTTTGGTGGTAGTAGCAAATATTCAAAGGTGAACTTTGAAGGCCAAAGTGGAGAAGGGTTCAGTGTGAACAGCAGTTGAACATGGGTCAGTCCTGACATGGGGCGGGGGGGCATGCGCAGTTGAGCCTGAGAGGAGGAGCCCAAAATGAATGTTTACAAACTGCAACGAACAAACCTACAGACTCTACCTTTAAGAAATGTATTTGATACATAAAACAGATCAAATTTTTAACATGTGTTCATTCCTGACCAAACAAACCTCCTATAAAGATCTGCTGAGAGATCTGAAAGGAGTCAGAAGTGATAAAATGCAATAGAAGCTGTTCTCTATATGAAAGCTGGAGACAGTATGAAGGGCACAGGTCCACAGCTGAACCACAACACCTCCTCCAACTGTAAGAAATATTACAATTCAATATTACCATCTCCTCTCACCTCCCTCCGAGACGATACTGCATTAATAAGCTTGGTCACATTTTCACAAAACAAATGCTGGTGTGTGTATATCTGCACTCACACACAAACACAAATATAATTTGTTTTTTACTTGCTTTACTTGAACTCTCAGCATCTTTATTAGACAGTAAACTGCTTTGTGACAAGACTGTTTCGACTTCTAAATGACTGATTTGATATTAATCTAGTCTGATACTGCAATATATTTTGATTTATTATTGCATTTTCCACTCAGTTGACTGCAGTAAACACTGAACCAATGTGTAAATGTGTAGGGTAATAAAATGTTCAAATTATGTCCTCTAATATATATTAAGCTGTAACTGTGTCACAGTCAGGCTTTCTAAGAGGCACACTTCTCCGTTTCCATTTACAGTCATTAAGTGTGTCACTTCACTGGGTGATTTGGCCAAATTCAACTTATTTGAATTTTTTATCGATCAAATTATCAAATATATATATTTAACAAAATCAAAAGGGACGGGAATGCATTCCACTTGCTAGACATGAATACACAACATGTTTAGATGAGTGAGTAACCTCTTCTTGCAAGTAAACTCTACAGGGTGCCTTTTTGAAGTTTAAAGGGAATATTCAGTTTCGGACTGAATCCTAAATAAACCACAGGATTTGTTGTGGCTCTAGACTGGCTAACACTCCCAACACGCAATATGATATAATATATACGCCAATTATGCTCATGTACAGCTCTGTTGTGTGGTTAGAGCATATGGCTGTAGTGGTGGCAGAGTGTGTAAACCAGCTCCTCTACATTTCCACTGCATCCTGAATACAGCTGAGGCTGCTGTTTATGAGAAAATGTTTCCATTCAATGACTTTATACCTGAAGTCAACCACTGTCAGTAGCCTGCTAATACCTGTTTTTTTCCGCCACTTTAAGTGGCGTCATGTCTTTCACTTTAACATATAAAACTGCACTTTGTGTGTTCCCGCTTCCTTTTCAGCTCTTCTCATATAGAGGAAAGACTGAAGTGAGTCAAGCTTAACTATCTAATAACCACAGGACTCTTATTTGCAAGCTTGGGTGCAACAGTGTTGCAGTTTGGGACCAAAAACTTTGCCTGTCTGTGCACTCAGAGGAATGGTACTTTTGTGTTTCCCATCTTTGTGAGCGCAGGTTGCTGTATCTTGCAACAGATATTGCTGCTGCTGGTTATCAAGCTATTTTCCTCCATAGTTTCCATTATATTTTCTGGCTCGTGTGGGCATCCAACATCCAACTGGTCATGGTCACTCATTTTTGTGTTTCCCAAGGTTTGTGGTCCCACACATTACGTTACATAAGCCTGTTGTTGTAGCCCAGCGGGGTGACAGTGCAGATCAGTGTCGACCAAAATGCAGAACACATACCTTTGTCATAAAATACTCATCAGGTTATCAGTGTTACTGTGTGAATATTTTAAAGCCCTACTGCAACATGATAAATCTTTTCATTATGAGCCCTGAAATGTAGGTAAAATCTATCCCATTAGCTGTCATTAATGTACTGACATAAAATCAGGGAATGGGACAGAAAAGTAATACAATATAATGTAACATTGAGCCAAGTAGCATAATATGTCTTTGCTTGTGTGTGGCTCTCAATCTGATGTAAACCAGAAAGATGACAGGAAGTGAAATAACTAAATGCCCATGAAAAGGCAAATAACACAGCTTAACAATGGAAACAAAATTCACTGTTCAAGGCATATTTATACTTAATGTACAATATGCCCTGCATATTCAAGAACTACTGACTTAAGTTCCCCCATTTACTTCTGAGTCGTCAGCTAAATAGCATCAAAGTGTGGTTAGCAGCACTTCAACAGACTAATGCAGAAAACATCAATGGAGACAACAAACAAAAGAAGGTCAAACAAAACGAAGAGGCAATCAAACGACGTGCAGGGACAAGAGTCCTTGGCTGCTGGATAGAGCAATTCTTAATAATAAATAAGTAAAAAAAAAAACAAAACATAGCAGTAAGAAACCCTCAAGCTATGAAACTAACTCTGACTAACAAAGGGATACAGTGGGGACAAGAGATCTTGCACATATCCTTGAGACGGGTCACACCAGTGAACAAGAGGTTGGGATCACACTGCATATATTAGAACAGACTGTGTTATCCCAGGACAACCACTCATCTGACCTTGGGAAACTATTTCAGACACAAGGTTAGAGCACATGCTATGATAAATATGCTATAAAATGTAAACCAGAATACGTGCCATTTTATATGAGCCATTTCTGCTGTAAAATTAATACTAGTGCAACAAAAACTGACACTTACAGACAGTTGAAATATGAAAGGAGCCCCAGATCAGATGAAAGGGAGGAAATATAATGAAATCTTTCATCGAGGGTCCACAAGTCACTGAGTGGTTTTACTAGTTTAAAAAAAGATATGAATCATACACTACAGCCCTCATAGTCACCAACTTAGCACCTAAGGATATTTTGGAGATCTCCATCTGATCACGGTTAGTTCTCAAAAACCATCACAAAGGGGCACTGAAGTTGCTCTGGAGGACCATGATGGCCCACCACCCTAATCTGTCACCCCTATGTAAGTGACCATTTTAAAGAAATGTAACCGTTGTTCTGTGTGTAGAAAATGCGTGTTGGTAGAAGTCATAATTCATAACCATATCACTGGAAGGCAGCCTGTGCCCAGTTTGCATTCCAAGGAAAATGAATAGCCAGTGCACAATAAATTACCCCCACTCTGAATAAACTGTTGTAACATGGATCAAATTGCTTTTTCACTGTGAAGCGTACAAAAGGCACAACAGCCACTACAGCCATAGCTGAACGTCCCTCATCTGGTGTAAGGCTTTGCTGGAAACTCTTGTGAAAACAAATCCAGAGCAGTACACACAACAACAACAGCCTCTCAGTGACACAGATAGTAATCTCTGGCTGCAGCGCTACATTTAAAGCTACATCTGTTGAACTCCTGCTCACACAACAGCCAAATATGCAAGAAGGGGCCAAAACACTGGACCAGCCCAGGCAGAGCGGCACTGAGCTGCACACAATAATAAACACATCTCTACGCAGCCTTAAGTGATTTCCAACAGGATTTTCATACAAAAGCAACGCACACACCTAAATATACACACGCTCACACATGGCAGGATAGAGGTGAAGGTCTACCACCTGTGGTTCAGCACTTACCTCCAGCGCCTCCAGGGTCACGAACCCGGTGATGGAGAAGCCATCGATGATGTCCTCTTCAGCCGAAGTAGACTCCTTTCGCTTTCTTCGCGGAGGTCGAGGGCGGGATGAGGAAGGCTCCCGGTCGCCCTGCTCTGAGTCAGAGGAGAAGCGGAAGACAGAGCCCTTGACATGGTTGGTCCTTATCCCATTTGATCTCCTCTCCCGATCCCTCTCTGACCTTGACTTCCTCTTCTTGCGCAGACCGCTAGATCGAGGGCCATCCATGTCCTTCATAAGGAAACCTCCAAATAAACACTCCTCTTACAAACAAACAAAACTCTTCAAGGGCCAGAAACTGGTACTGCTTGACCTCCACTCGAGTGAAAAACCCCCTCAAGGAGAATCTTCGCAATATCCAAATGAATGTTACCAATGTATTAGATCCAGGGTAACCATGTAATATCCAACAGAAGAAGCCTTTTGAAGGTAACACACAAGGTGTGTTGAGTCACCTAACCAAGCTAGGCTCCAAGCAAAGATCCCCAAAGGCAGTCCATCAAATCCTACGACAGAGGTGTAAAATGATCTATTAAACACGTTATCACCAAGCTGTCGATTGCGCCAGAGGAAAAAGCTTTTCAAGTTAAAGCAAATGTCTGCTCAGTGAACATGTCCCGCCATGGTGAGTTGAGCAGGTGACGCCACATCTTTCTTTCTTCTCCAGGAACCTGCTCCTCTTACCCAAGGTCAGCAAACTCTCCCTCCTGCAAAATAGAGACACAGAGAGAGAAAGAGAAAGAGAAAGAAAGAGAGAGAGACAGAGACAGAGAGAGAGAGAGAGAGAGAGCACACGCATTTGCAACATGTTCACTCAGCAAGTTCAACTGTGCATTTAGTCAATGAGCCATTTTCCAAAAGGTGCAGCAAACTACACCGAGGATTCCTGCCATTCTACATAATGCAAGATGAGTGTTTTATTAGAGAGGCTACAGTCTCATCTGCTGAGTATAGTGTGTTTTATACAATGCTGGGCCATTAAGCCCTGAGATGAGATGATTATGTGTTGGAAGTGTTCTTTTACTAGCATCTCTGAAGCTTTTGCCAAGCTTGTAACCTAAACTGTGTTTACAGTGATTACAATTCATTTAATTAATTATGTACCCTTTTTTTTCAGTTTTTTTTTACACTTTACTATTTAGTATCTTCAGCAACATTTTCAACATGAACTTGCTGTTATTTTTGGGATGGTCACTGCTAATATAAATTAACATACAGGGAAAGTATTTGAAAACATTGTGACAGTATCAGTGACATCCGGTACATTGGTCATACAGCAACAATTAAATCCTGATATAAAGCATTCATTTAACTGTATTATGACAAGTAAGCTGTCACACAATCGATCCTCCCACTTTGCGTACTCTTTGTTTGCTAATTGAATTAATTTCCATAACAATACCTCCTCAAACGTACACATCAGTGACACATATCCACAATCTATAATGGCAAAAGATTAAGTTTCATTAATTATGCATTGGATAAAACCTTCTCAATCAAAGTGCTGATGTACAGCAGGTATTTTGTTGATGTTAAGAGTGCTGACTTCAAAGCAATTCTTGCATCAACCAGTTCTGACTCAGACATGCACTGATAAAAGACCCACTCTGATCCATATTCACAAATTCATGGTGACAGTCCCTGGTAAGTCACCATTCATTTCTTTCAATACATCACCTTGAAACTAACATCTCTATTCTGCATGTGAAAATATTATATTGCTCTCTCTTTTAAGAATGAGAGCAGGACTAATAGAACAGGGAGATGTCCTTGAGGTTTTACACACACTGTTAGGAAATGAAGACAAACGTCAGGACCCTTTGATAATGAAATCCTGCACTTAACCATGGAGCTTAGTAGACCATACCTTTACTGTCTGACACTGAAGGCATGTGTCTGCTTTATGATATTAGGATGCAACATTCAACAGCTTGCAGTCCTATTCTGGATCATTCTCAAAGCATAGCCTAGAGTCTAGGCCTAAAACCACTGAAAGTCACTCTGGCATTGTAGCCTAAAACACATATGGCTTTCTCTGTGTGTCCAGAATATCAATTCTCATCCATTACATCACAGAAATGGTATTCTACGTGGAGAAAAACTGAATCAACAAACTGCAGGCTCTTATTAAGCCCCTTCTGTGAGTAATCATAAATGCTGGTGGACATTTCACACAGATGAATCAGACATATATTCTGCATCACCACACCAACACCCCCCCCA